>JAODAL010024742.1:0-59951 GCA_025379985.1 Phyllomedusa bahiana | reverse complement strand
TCCCCTTTGCGGTTTTTTAAAAAACCCCTTTTTAAAGTCCCTCTGGAGAATCAGCCCAATATTCCAGCCGCTCTCTGTGGTTAGACTCTCATCTCTGTATAATGTTTTATAAAACCACAAGTGGAAATGTCCCTGCTCCATCCTGCCCGAGACGGACGCGAATCATTGCAAAATCCTCCAGCTTATGTCTGAGAAACAATGACACAATGTTATTAGCGGACAGTTACAGTAGCTCAGGAGATCAGCTTCTTATTTACCTATCTCATATTTATTTACTTTCTATCCATCTATATTATATGTATCTATTTATCTATCTATTTATCTATCTCATATCTGTCTAATCTATCTCATATCTATCTATCTCATATCTACCTATCTCATATCTATCTAATCTATTGTATATCTATCAATCTCATATCTATCTATCTCATATCTATCTATCTCATATCTATCTACCTATCTCATATCTATCTATCTATCTATCTATCTATCTCATATCTATCTATCTATCTATCTATCTATCTCATATCTATCTATCTATCTATCTCATATCTATCTATCTCATATCTATCTCATATCTATCTATCTATCTATCTATCTATCTATCTCATATCTATCTATCTCATATCTATCTATCTATCTATCTCTCATATCTATCTATCTATCTACCTATCTACGGTATCTATCTATATTATATGTCGCTATTTATCTATCTAGCCATTAATCTATCTCTATCTATCTATCTATCTATCTCATATCTATCTATCTATCTATCCATTTATATTATATCTATCTATCTATCTATCCATCCATTTATCTATCTTCTAACATCTATCTAATATCTACCCATCTATATTATATGTATTTATTTATCTATCTATCCATCCTTTAATCTATCTATCTCATATCTATCTATCTATCTATCTATCTATCTATCTATCTATCTATATCTTTCTCATATCTATCTATCCATCTATATCATATGTAGCTATTTATCTATCTAGCCATTAATCTATCTCTATCCATTTATATTATATGTATCTATCTATCCATCCATTTATCTATCTTCTATATATCTCCTATCTATCTATCTATCTATCTATCTAATATCTATATTATATGTATCTATCTATCTAGCTATCTATCCATCCTTTAATCTATCTGTCTATCTCATATCTATCCATCTGTAGAAAAATTTGGAACAGTCCAAAAGAATGGAAAAGATTGGTGCTCAGACAGTATACTGTAGAAGAGTGCACTATAAAAAAAACTGACACTAGGAGGTTATTCCAAAAATTAAGGGGGCATATATGAAAACTGTCTCGGTCTAAGACTTTCTTTGTTATCCAAAGCAATCAAACAGAGCTCCCCTTTCATTTTTCAGAGCACTATATGAAATGATAGGGGAGCTCTATTTGCTATAAGAAACAAATACAGTCTTAGACCTTGACAGTTTTCATATATGTGGCCCTAAGGCTACGTCCCCACGGCAGTGGACAAATACCGGTCGGTTTACCCGGACGGTATTTGTCCCCCCTCCCATTGAGGAAACCCAAAAACATCCGGAAACCAGAGGGAAGAAATAAACATGCTCAATGTTTTTTGAGCGACCCCTAAGGGAAAAAACCCCGTGCAGGGGGGGGAAAAGTGGGGACTGCTGCACAGGTTTTTCCATAGAGCACAATTTCCCTTTTTTTGGGCCCGGGTTTTTTTCAGGAGGTCTGCAAAACCCCCCCAAAACCGGCCAAAAACCCCCCGTGCCATGGGAAACATGCCCTTTAAAGTGTTATTTTTTAAAATTTATGTTAAATGAGTTTAAAAAAACTAGGGCGGGGCATTCAAGTGCGGGGCGGGGTTTGCTTTATCAGGTTTTAAAAAAAGGCAAAAAAAACAAAAAATTTGAAAATTTTTGGGTAGGGTTTTTCTAAATTACTTTAAAATACACAAAGTGGAAAACTATTAAACCCAAATCTATCTATTTTCCCTATCTATCAATTTTTCCTTTCTCCTATCTATTTACCCTTTCTATCTATCTTCTTTTCAAACCCTTTTCAAATCAAATCCAAATTTGTAAATTTATCTCCTATCTATCGATCTATCCAAATCTATCCATCTATCTCCGGGCTTTTTAAATCTACCCCTTTAAAATATCTACCCTATCTCATATTTACTTTTCCCTTTCTATCGGTCGAACTTAGGTTTACGGGGGGACTAACGGCTGTTATCTCAGCAAGTGTAGGGGTTGTAATGGGGTCTTTACACTATTTGCAATATATTAGTCCCAGCACTCCCCAAAGTATTTAAAATAACCCTAAAAAGGAATAAAAATTTATATAAGCAAAAAAAAAAAAAAAAAAAAAAAGTTTTAAAAAAATGAAAAACAAATATTTACAGTTCAATTCACCACTTTCCCATTTTACAAATTAGAAAAAACCCAATTTAAAAATTGTAAAGCTAATTTTGCGATCACTACATTCCTCCCGGGTCTAAACTATTCATATAAAATTTGAAATTTTGGAATTTTTTTTAATTTTTTGGTCGCTTTGCCTCCCCAAAAAATGGAATATAGTGATCAAAAAATTGCATGTGGCCCAAAAAATTCCCAAACTTAAAAATTTGCCCCCTTTTTATTCCTAAAAAAACCCGAGCATTTGCTCAGTTCCATCAATGAAAAGAAAAAGAAGATAAAAAATTTGTGAAATATATCGACCGGCAGAATAAAAATAAGGGACTTAAAAGGGTTTATCCCGCAGAGTAACCCCCTTAGAAAACAATTTTCCCCCCCTTAAAAAAAAGGTAATTTTTTTTTTTTTTTTCCCATTTCCCCCTGCTTCAAAAAATTTTTTTTGGGTTTCCTAAAAATATATTAAAAGGGTTTAGTAGGGCTTAGTGCACACTGGGGTTTTTTTGAAACACATGGGATCCTTTTTAGACACAGCGTGGGGGGATGTGAAAAGCTTTACTTTGGGGTTTTAAAAAAACAGCTTTTTTGGATACTTTTTTCGATCGAAAAACGCGTAAAAAAGCGAGATTAAAAAGCATTCACACCGTTCCAACATACAGGTGCGTATTTAGATGCATTTTTGCTGCAGCAGAAACGCTCCCTATAGTGGCTTTCGGATCAGGAATTGACATGACAAATTTTGTGAAAAGGTTTTTGAAAAGGGCGAAGTAAAAAAACTTTTTTGGATCTGTCTGTCGGACCCCAAAGGACCCAAACACATATCTTATAAACAGCAATGTGACTTACATTGCTTTTTTTAGAAACACGTATCGGCGTTCACACAAGTGATCACCACTGCGTGTCTCACTCCGTCTTTCGGATCCGTTCCAAAAATTGTTTTTGTGAATTCTTTGGGCCAACAGAAAGCAGCAAACGCCCTATAATAAAAATATAGGGTTTCGAAACCTGATGTATCCAACAGTATCCAAATACGCAGCTGCATGTTGCATAAAATGTTGGATCTGTTTTGGATCCCATCGCTTTCAAACGTTTTTTTATCCCAAAAATTTTTGATTTAACATGGATCCCAAAAATTTGGGTCCCAAAAAACCCCGGGTTTACCCCGGCTTTAAAAAAAGACGTAATTTTAGGGCGGGTTTCCCCGCCCAAATTTTTGGGTTGAATAAAGGGGGGGGGCCCGGGGGCTCCGCCCCCCTGGCCCCATAGACTTGCATTATCCACGGGGCGGGATCCCGCCGGGGGTAATGGGGGAAAGTCACTTTTTTCCCCCCCGGGGGATTCGCGAGCGGGGGAGGAGAGACGGAATCCATAGTTCTCTATGGAACTGTGGATTACCGTAAAAGGCTGGGACGGGTTCCAGCCGTTTTTGCACCAAGGGGTGTATTTCCCAAAAAGGCAACCCGGGGGGGTGCCTAGGGGGGCGCCTGTTAAGGGGGGGGCACGCAGCAGGAAATTTTTTTTTTATTTTTTTTTTCTATTTTCCTCTGGGCACCCGCCCCCCCCAAATGTCCGGGGGCGCTGGTGGGGGGTAGAGGGGGAAAGGGGGTGTCGGAGGGTTTTTCCGTCGCTTAAAGGGCCCCTTTTTTATGGTGGGACGGGGGGATTTTTTTTTTTTTCAGAGCGGGAAACGGGCAACGGGGCGCCGGTAGGGGGCATTTCTAAAATTTTAAAATTCCCCCCACTCCGTTGTAATGACAAAGGGAGCATCAGCAAGCGCCTCATCTGCCTGTCTCGTCAGTGGGGTGGTGCGCTGCTGGGAAGGGTCCCGGGCCCGCGCTGCCCCCTTCCCCCTCCCCCAACAGCGCGCGCCCACCACTGAAGGTGGAAGCTGCCCGGCCGGGGGGAAGAGAGAGGATCCGGGGCGGGAAAACCCACTCAGCAGGGACAAAGGACGGGCCCAAGACAGAAGACCGAGGCCCCCGCTCTTTAGGAAGGTAAGCGATTCGGGGGTTGGGGAAGGGAGGGGAGGGAAGGAGAGGGGCCCAGAGGCAAGTTAAAAGTGACCCGGGGGAGGGACTGGGGGCTGGGGGGAGGTGAAAAGTGAGTGGGGGGAGGTGAAAAAATGGCTGGGGGGAGGGGAAGGAAAAGTGGGCGGGGAGGGTGAAATGTTTTTTGGGGGGGGGAGGGGAAATGTGGCTGGGGCAGGTGAAATGTGGGTGGGGGAAAGGGGAAATGTTCTGGGGGGAAGGGGAAATGTGACTGGGGGGCAGGTGAAATGGACTGGAGGGGAGGGGAAAAGTGACCGGGGGAAAGGGGAAATGTGACTGGGGGGGGGGAGGCAGGTGAAATGTGAGGGGGGGTGGAAGGGAGTGGAAAAGTGACTGGGGAGTGGGGGCAGGTGAAATGTGACTGGGGAGTGGGGGTGCAATGTGACTGGGGGGAGGTAAAAGTGACCCGGGGGCAGGGAAAAGTGACTTTGGGGGGGAAAAGGGAAAAAATTTACTGGGGGGTGGAGGGGAGGGGAAATGTGAAAGGGGGGTGGGGGGCAGGGGAAAAGTGATTGGGGGTGGAGGCAGGTGAAAACGTGATGGGGAGTGGAGGCCCGGTGAAAAATGGGGCTGGGGAGGGGGAGGGGCAGGGGAAATTTACGGGGGAAAGGAGGGGAGGTGAAAGTGAGGGGGGGGGGGGCAGGTAAATGTCTGGGGGGTGGAGGGAGGGGAAATGTGCTGGGGGGTAAAAGGCAGGGTGAAAAATTTAAATGGGGAGTGGAAGCAGGTGAAATTTGGGGGGGGGGGGAAAAAGGGGGGGTAGAAAACAGGGGGAAACGTTAAATGGGGCCCGGAGGCAGGGGGGGAAAGTGAGTGGGGAGGGGGTTTTGGGAAAGGTGGGAGGATGGGGGGAAGGGCAGGGGAACAAGAATAAAGGGGCCCGACAAATGGAGCTGTGGACCCCTGCATATTAAAGGGAGGTATCAGGGCTATAAAGAGCGTCTAATTTAAATTTTAAAAGGGGGTTTTTTTTTTAAAATTTTTTTTTTTTTTATTTTCCTCCGGGCACCCCCCCCCCAGGGTCGGAGGCTGCGTGGGGGGAAAGGGGGTAAAGGGGGGTCGGAGGTTGCCGTCGTTAAAGATTTTTTATTGGTGGCAGCGGCGGGGTTTTTTTTTTTTTTTCAGAGCGGCCCCGGGCCAAAAGGGGGGCGCCGGGAGGGGGAAAAACTACTTCTACCCTTTCCGGGGCCCCTTTCCCTTTTAAAAGAAGGGCCAGCATAGCAAGCTGCGTCATGGCCCGTCTCGTCAGTGGCGTGGTGCGCTGCTGGGGGGCTCGGGGGTGCGCTGCCCCTCCCCCTCTCCCCAAAAAGGCGTGGGCCCCCCATTTAAGAGTGGAAAACTGCCGCCGGGGCCCGGGGGTAGAGAAGGAGGGAGCGCGGCCATCCCCCTCAACAGCGCAATAAGGGGGCCCCCGAAGAAACAAAAAGACCCAAAGGGCCCCCCGCCTTCAGGACCCCGGGAAAACGAATTTGGGGGGTGGGGGGGAAAGGGGGGGGAGGGAAGGAAAAAGGGGGGTAGAGGCAAGGTTTAAAATTTACTTTGGGGGAAAGGGGACTGGGGCGGGGGCAGGTGGGAAAAATGACTGGGGCAGGTTTAAAATTTGGGGGTGGGGGGGGGAGTGAAAAAGTGGCTTTTGGGGGGAGGTGAAATGTGCTGGGGGGAGGGGAAATGTGGGGGGAGCAGGTGACGGGTGTAATGTGGGGGGGGCAGGTGAAAATTTTGACTGGGGGGAGGGGAAATTGAAAGGGGGGAGGGAAATGTTTATGGGGCAGGGGAAAGGACTGGGGGGAGGTTTAAAAAGTGAACGGGGGGAGGTGAAATGTGTTGGGGAGTGGAGGGGAGGTGAAATGTTTACGGGGGGTGGAGGGGAGGTGAAAAGTGACTGGGGAGTGGAGGGAGGGAAATGTGACTGGGGAGTGGAGGGGAGGTGAAATGTGAAAAGGGGGTGGAGGGGAGGGGGAAATTTTGGGCTGGGGGGTGGGAAGGGAGGGGAAATGTGTGGGAGTGGGGGTTTAAAAGGGGATGGGGGAGGTTAAAAATGTGACTGGGGGGAGGTGAAATTTGACTGGGGGCAGGAAAAAAAAATTTTATGGGGAGTGGGGGCAGGTGGAAAATTTTACCCAGGGGAGTTGGGGGCAGGTGGGAAAAAGGGACTGGGGAGTGGAGGCAGGTGAAAAAGTGATGGGAGTTTGGGGGCCCGGTGAAAAAGTTTACTGGGGAAATGGAGCAGGTTTAAACGGGACAAGGGGGGGTTTGGGGGCAGGTGAAAAGTACTGGGGGGTGGAGGCAAGGTGAAATGTGACTGGGGGGTGGGGGCGGTGAAATGTGACCCGGGGAAATAGAGGCCCGGGGGAAATGTACTGGGGAGTGGATGCAGGTTTAAATGGGGATGGGGAGTAGAAGCAGGGGAAACGGGGATTTGGGGGTGGGAAGGGAGGGGGAAAAGTTGGGGTTGAGGGTGTTTGGGGGGAAAGGTGGGAGGGAAGGGGGGAAGGGCCCGGGGGAAAAGGAAAAAGGTTTCCAGACTATATGGGTGTGTAACAACTTTCATATAATGGGAGGAATAGACTAAAATTAGCCCGTTTTAAACATAAAATGGGGAAAGGGAAACCCGACAAAATGGAGCTGTTTTTTATCATTTGGAAGGTATCAGAAATGGATATGGAGCTGCCTAAACATATAATTGGGGGAAAAAGGTTTTCAGACTATATGGAGGCCTATCCCTATAAAGGGGGAAAAGGGATCAGACTATAAGGTCTGTCCCATCAATTAGGGGTGGTATCAAAATATGGGGACTTTCTATCATATAATTTGGGTTATCAGACCCCTTATGCGCTGGTTTTTATCATTTTGGAAGGTATCAACTATTTTGGCCTTTCCTTAAACTAAATGGGGGAGTTATCCAAACTTAATTGGAACTGTTTATCATAGGAGGTATCAACTATATGGAGCGGGCATCCTTTGGAAAAGGGATCGCTATATTGGGGCTTTTTTTCTCATTGGAAGGGATCAGAATATATGGAGATGTTTTATCATATAATGGGAAGGTATCGATATATGGAGCTGTCTATCATTTGGGTGGTTTTCAGAATAAAATGGAATGTTAATTCATAGGAGGTTTTCAGCTAAATGGAGCTGCTATCATTTTGGAAGGGATCAGGGCTATATGGAAAACCGGGCTACATAGGAAAATATCAGACTATATTGGGGCTTTTTCCCTTTAGGGAGGTATTTGACCCATAGGGGGGGGTGCTATCATAGGAGGTACAGACTTTTTGGAGCTGTTATCATAGGAGGGTATCAACTATATGGGGCTGTCTTATCATAAAAGGAGGTATCAGACTTTATGGGGGATGTCAAAACATTTTAAAAAAGGGGGGTATCAGACATATGGAGATGGTTCCCTTTAAAAAGGGGGGTAAAAAAAATTTTAGGGAGCTGGGGCTATTTATTTTAATGGAGGAAATATCAGATATTGGAGATGGGCTTTTTTTGGGAATAATTTAGACTAAATGGAGCTTCTATATTTGGAGGGTATCCAAAACTATATGGGAAAATTCCCATCAAAAAATGGGAAAAGGGATCAGAAATTTAAAGGGGGGCTATGTGTCATGTGAAGTTTTTGTAAAAAGGGGTCCAAATATTCCAAAATAAGGCTTCTGTGATTTTGGATATAGGGGTTTTTATAGCCGGGTGTCTAGGGGGGGGACCTTTAAAAGGGGGAAAGGGGTCATTACAGCATAAACCTAAGGCCTTGGGTTTAAAATTGTCAGTTTTTTTTATGTGTTTGTTAATTTTTTTTTTGTGCAGGTCCGGGACAACAATTTATGCTGTTTTATTGCTACACCAAAAAAACGCTGTAAAAAATTAACAATTTTTTTTGCACAAACAGCAAATGTACAGGGAAAAAAAAATTACCCGGGGCCTTTCCCGCCAAAAACACAATTAAAAAAACGCAATTTAAAAAAGGGGGCTGTTGGTTTAGGCACCCTTAGGCTGTGATGCTGTATGACCCACCTGGCCATCTCCCCCAAAACCCCCTTTAAAAAAATTTTAAAAATAAAAAAAAAAATAATCTTTATTTCCCATAGCGCCAACATATTCTGCAGCACTTTTCCCAAATTTTAAGGGGGGAAACATACAGTCATTACACATTTTAAAAATACTTAAAAAAAGGGGACCAAGGGTGAGGGGTTCCCCCTGCTCGTGAGGCTTACAACTAATTTAAAGGGGGTATGGGTGAAACATAAAAGGTAAAAAGGAACCCCAAATTTTTCAATGGTCCGGCCATGTTTTCATAAAAAAGGGGGGGGTTTTCAAGAAAAAAAGGATTAACCCCGCCCCCCAGACTGTACATTTTTATATTTCAGAAAAGGGGGCCCGTGAATGCCCTAGTGTTTGGGATTTACAAAATTGTTTTGATAGCAGTTAGGGTTTTAGGGGGGGGCTACTCTTTTTTTAACCTTTTCCCTCTAATTATTTAGACCCGTCCCCCTGTGAAGGCAGGGGCCCCAGTGTCTTTCCCCGCCCTCCCCCCCCTTTCCCCTACCCACCCCCACCTTCATTTTTTAGAACATTTGGGAAAAAGAAATCCCGATTTGTTGTCTGGGTTTAAATTTTCTTTCATAGAACATACTCATATTCGGACCCAAAAAAAAAATCCTTTCAATCAGAAAATAAAAAAGTTGAAGAAGAAAGGAATATTTCAGGGTCTGGATTTTTATAAATAAAATTTAAATTTTTTGGTGGGCATATTCCCTTTTGCTGCGTTTTGGCTTTTTATTGGTTGAAGTCTAATGGGGTTTTGGTGTAGGCACAGTGTGGCGGCATTTCCAGTCTATCCTGTATGCTGAATAGGTTCTCCAATATCTAGGAAAGCTGGGTGATGGCAAACCCTTCAATTAGCTTTCTTCTTCAGCCGTTACATAGTGGGGCGTGGCTTTTGTAAAGGGGTGTGGCATAGTATGAAAAGGGCGTGGCAATCTAATTGGTTAATGGGGGCGTATTAGGGTTTAGTGCCTAGGGCAGCACGACCTATAAATACAGCCCTGATTGCAGCGCAGCATGGCGCACAATACGGCTGCAATCTGTGGCCAAATTAAGCCGTGTGAATGGCCCCTTAGAGTGGTTCCACGTAGGTTTTTGCAAAAATGACAGTGGCCAATAGAGAAATATGACGCACTACAGACACTGCATTTTTCTTTGCAACATCTTTTTTCCTTTACTGTGTTTTTCGGTCAGTTGCATTTTTTGTAATGTAGCATGCTGCAGCCATGGCGTTTTTTCTAGCAGGTTATGGCGTTTTTCTCCCCATGGAGCCTCATTTTTTGTTTCTTTTATTGCACCAAAAAAACACATATTGTGATGAGAAAAAAATCCCCCAGAAAAAAAAAACATGTAACAATATGCGCTTTTTTTTAAAGCAAGAAATGCTAAAAAAAAAAACTGCATGAGAAAAGTGCATGAGTTAAAAAAAAAAAAAAGCATGCAGGTTTTGAAGTAATTTTTGGGGGTGTCAAAAAGCGCCATGCAAAATAGAAGTGTGAATAAGGTCTAAAAGAAGCTGGGAAAGCTTGGTTGTGTTGCAGAGAAATGAAACAAGCCCCTACCTGAGGCTGGGTTGAACCTGTTAACCCTGCCAGGGAAAGCCTTGCTTAAGATGGAACTTATGTGCTGCAGACAAGCATCTGTTAATTTGCTTTCTGCTGCAGACTATCCCATCTGTGCCCATTTCATGAACCTAGATTCCCACAATAGTGGTATGGAAGCTAAAATGCACCCATGTTACAGCAGTGCGATCGCAACCTAGGCCTCCCGCTGGCCAATGATAACACCCAGGAAGATTACCAGAATTCAGAACGCTAAATAAATTTATATTCTAGTCTCAGATAACATACTCAAAATAAATTCACTCCCTAGTGCAGACATCAAAATTACTAATCTCTCCGGTCGGGCCAAAAAGTAAATTCAAAATTCACCTTCTAATTAATTTAGACTTGACTGTGTAATTAATGCAGGCTGCAGACCAGACCCCTAAATTAATTCAGACCCCACATGGGGAACCAAAATCAATTCGGATATCAGATTAGACCAAAAAGTACATTCAGAATCAACCTACTAAAATATTTTAGACCTGACTGTGTAATGAAGACTCCAGACCAGACCCTCAAATTAATTCAGTCCCCACATGGAGAACCAAAATCAATTCAGATATCAGATTACACCAAACAATAAATTCAGAATCTTAGAATTAAGTTAGACCTGACTGTGTGATTAATGCAAGATCTAGTCAGGAGCCCAAAATTAATTCAGACCCCAGACAAGACCCCAAAATTAATTCAGACTCCAGACAAGACCCCAAAATTAATTCAGACTCCAGACATGTAAATAACTTCAGGTCTCAGAACAAACCACAAAATACGTTCCAACTCGACCTCATAATTACTTCAGACCTGACTCCAGACTCCAGACCAGACCCCAAAATTAATTCAGACTCCACACGGGGAACCAAAATCAATTCAGATATCAGATTAGACCAAAAATAAATTCAGAATCAACTTTCTAAATATTTTAGACCTGACTGTGTAATTAATGCAAACACCAGACCAGACCCCAAATTAATTCAGTCCCCAGATGGGACACTAAAATCAATTCGGATATCAGATTAGACCAAACAATGAATTCAGAATCTTATAATTAAGTTAGACCTGACTTTTTAATTAATGCAGGATTTAGTCAAGACCCCAATATTAATTCATACCCCAGAAATGTAAATGACTTCAGATCTCGGGACAGACCAAAAAATACGTTCCAACCCTCATAATTACTTCAGACCTGACTCCAGAATTAATACAGGCTCCAGACCAGACCCCAAAATTAATTCAGACTCCACACAGGGAACCAAAATCAATTCGGATATCTGATTAGACCAAAAATACATTCAGAATCAACCTTCTAAAATATTTTAGACCTGACTGTGTAATTAATGGAGACTCCAGACCAGACCCCCAAATTAATTCAGTCCCCACATGGAGAACCAAAATCAATTCAGATATCAGATTACACCAAAAGATAAATTCAGAATCTTATAATTAAGTTAGAATTGACTGTGTAATTAATGCAGGATCTAGTCAGGAATCAAAATGAATTCAGGACCCATGACAACGACTTCTAAAATTAATTCAGACCCAGACAAGGACCCCAAATTAATCAGACTCCAGACATGTGAATAACTTCAGGTCTCAGAAACCAACCACAAAATCGTTCAACCTGACACTCATACTTTATTTCAGACCGGACTCCTGATTTTTACAGGCTCCTGACCAGACCAAAATAAATCTGAGCTTCCGCACAGGGAACAAATCAATTCAGATATCAGATTTGATCCAATAAATACTTTAATTTCAGAATCAACCTTCTAAATATTTTAGACCTGACTGTGTAATTAATGCAAACACCAGATCAGACCCCAAATGAATTCAGTCCCCAGATGGGACACTAAAATCAATTTGGATATCAGATTAGACCAAACAATGAATTCAGAATCTTATAATTAAGATAGAGCTGACTGTGTGATTAATGCAGGATCTAGTCAAGACCCCAATATTAATTCAGACTCCAGAAATGTAAATGACTTCAGATCTCGGAACAAACCACGAAATACGTTCCAACCCTCATAATTACTTCAGACCTGACTCCAGAATTAATACAGGCTCCAGACCAGACCCCAAAATTAATAAAAACTCCAGCCCATACTACAGAATGCTGAGGTGCAGGACCTTGATTAAAATATGACTGTGCTATCCTGAACCCTTCCTAGTTGCAATTTAGCTTACAGAGATATGGACTGGCAGGACAGTGCACAGCAGCACAGAGGAGCTGGTTGTCAGAGAGAGTAAATCTGATGCCTGTGGGTCAGTATTTGAAACAGTCTGCTCTCAGCTAAACCATAATCCCTGTAGAGTCACCTGCATCGCCACCCATTTGGGACTGAAAAGTGTGGAAAAAAAAAAAACATGGGGGCCCAAAGGGGACTACTGAGTGTCATTGATACTTTTGGGTGTAAAACTTGCAGAAATATGTCAGTGCTATATACAGTACAAAATAGAGATAAGCAATTTTAAGGCCCTTTCCAGTTTTCCTCTTTTTAATTTCTTTTCATAAAAGGGAAATAGGGGGTGTGAGAATTTAGGGTTTTCCCTTTGTAAAGTGCTGCTTAATTTTTATTACAAGATTGTGGGGCGTTTTTGACGTTTTCCCCAGGGGCCGGCTTCCCGGGGCCCCTTTGGGGTGACAGTAAATTTGCCCTGATTAGCCTGGACCCCTTTCCCGGGTTTCTGTGTGGGAAAAACTTTATATAACCAGGCGCAAATTTAAAAAAACTTGGAGCATTAACCCCCACTGTGTTGGGGGGCGGGTCTCCTTGTTTCTAAAAGCCCCCAGGGGAAAAGGGAAATTTTTTTTGGGAAAAAGGTTTGGGCCCACAGGGCCCAAAACAGACCATAAAGTGAGGCAAAAGAAATCACAATGCAGGTTTTAGAAAAAACAATTTTTGTAGCAGTTTTAAACACATAACAAGCTTAGATACAGGGGGCCCAGCGATGGGTAAACCCGAAAATTAAAACTTAGTTATGAAGACTTTGCAGTTGGGTATTCACAAAATTTTCCTTAGTACCTATCCACCCACCAAAACCCACAAAAGGGAAGGTTTTGAAAACAGAAATTTTCAGCGGGAGTAAAACACATGATGGGGTTTAAAGCTTAGATTTAAAAATAAAAGGGTTTCGGAAAATTTTTCCCGGGAAAAAAAAGGGAAAGGGCCCATCCCAAAAAGCCTTTTTTAAAAAAGCAAAGTCCCCCTAAAAGAAAAAAGAAAAAAAAAAATATCTCTGGAAAATGGCATGGGGGGTATATAAAAATGATATTTGGAAACTGGTCCCCTTTACATTTCCTCTCTCCTTATTTTTTTGTACTGTATTTTAATAAGACTTGAATCCAGATATTAAAGGTGAAGCAAGGAAGGACTGCATTCTATTCAAATACGTTGATCATATTCGGAGCTGCACCACTTTTTTTGCTGGTCCTTCTTTGTATACATTACATTATTTAAAGGGGGGGCCCTTACATTTACAATAATGCATATGTCACAGGTATCTGGGGTTTAATCGACGAAAAACGAACTCCCGTATTTTTGGATATGTAAAACACTTCTTTATCCTGTACTGATCCTAGTTACACCCTTTTTACCCCCCAAAGAGCTGCACCCCATATTCTGCTAAAGCGCCCGGGGGGTTCATATATTACTTATCCTGTTTTGTTCCTAAAGTTACACCCTGTTTATCCTCCAGAGCTTTTAATCACTATTCTGCGGGTGCAGTCACTGGGGTACTTTAAAATTACTTTTCCTGTATAAACCTGAGTTATATCCGGTATTATCCCCCAGAGCTGCACTCACTATTCTGTTGGTGCAGCCCACTTTTCATACATTTTTTACCCTGACTGATCCTGGGGGTTAATCCTTAATTTTACCCCCCAGAGCAGCACTACATTCTGCTGGTGCAGTCAGGGGTGTACTTACTTTATTTTATCCTGCTGTTTCCCTAAAGTTACCCCCCTGTATTTTATCCAGGGGCGGGCACTCACTATTCGGGCTTTGCAGTAAATGTTACTTGCTTTACTTTTTTCCCTTTTCTGTTCCTGGTTACATCCTGTATTATACTAAAAGAGCGTACCCACTTTTTTGCTGGGCAGTCAATGGGGTAAAAAATTACTTATCCTGTACTGACCTGGGGTTCTTTTCCTGTTTTATACTCCAGAAAGTTTGCTCTCACTTTTTCTGCTGGGGGCAGTCACGGGGAAAAACATACATTACTTACCCTGTACAAAACCCTTTAGTAACATCCTTTATTAACTCCGATCTGCACTCATATTCTGTGGTGCAGTCCTTTTTTAACATCATTACTTATCTTTTCTTTTTCCTGGGGTTAAAACCGTTTTTTTTCTCCAAAAGCAAAAATCATTTTTTCTGTTTGGTGCAGTCACTTTGTACAAAAAATACTTTAATCATTTACTGACCTGGGGTTACATCCTTTTTTATACTCCGGCAGAACTCACTATTTTGCGGGTTTGCAGTCACTGTGTACTTTCCCTTTTTATTTTTCCCTTTGTACTGATCCTGAGTTAAATCCTTTATTATACTCCAGAGCGCGCTCTCACTATTTTTGCGGTGAAAAGTCACTGTGTACATACATTATTTAAAAATCATGAAACTTTCCGAGTTACATCCTGTATTATACTCCAGAGCTCACTCACATTTGCTGGTGCGTCAATTTTTTACTACATTATTTATCCTGTACTGATCCGATTCCCTATATTTTTCCCAGAGCACACTCACTATTCTGTGGGCATCACGTTACATACATTCTTATCCTGTAGACCCGATTTACACCTGTATTATCCCAGACAGCTGCCCACTATTCGTGGTGCAGTCACTGTGTACATACTTTACTTATCCTCTGCTGATCCTGCGTTTGCTATGTGTTTATTTTTCTATGTGTCTTCCACTGGTCGGGTTTATAAATATATCAAATTTTTGTGTAAACCCTGAATAAAGACCTTGATTATATCTAGTGAATATCTGTTTTTTATGAGTTACGTTCCCGGGTTTAAAGTAGTATTTATATTTATTAGTAATTTAACATAGTATATTTAAGGGTGGTGCTTTTATCCATTATTTATGACTACCCCATGTTAATATGTTAGTAGTATAGGGGTGTTTTGCCAAGTTTTTTTCAAAACGGTTCGGATACAGCTTTAAAAAGACCATCAATAAGGATAAACACAGCTTTATTTTTTCAAAAGTCCAAAAATAAAATCAAGTATGATAAAAAAATAACATTAAAAAAATTTTCGAAAATAGGGGAAGTATGTACAGTTTGTTAAAAAAAAAATTATTTACAAAGGTTTTAAGGCTTTCAAACATCACCTGCAGAGTATGACTCATCGAAACCCATTCTTACTTCCGCCAAGAAACCAGGGAAAGGCGCAGGGAAAGGAAAATCTCAGAGACAACAAACTGTGTAAATGTCTCTTAACAGGTACAGCGGTTTTTTGGTCTTCATGGTGAGTAAGAGATTTTTTATATTTACTTAAACAAAATGGCGGACATGACCCAATGCGTGTCAGCTGAAAAAATGCACATATGTTATTTTGACTATTGTACTTTTATAGAGTTAAAAGTAAAGGTACCAAAAAAAACACTTTTAACCCAGGGGGTAAGCCAAAAACATAACTAATGAAGAAATACAATAGAGAAACTGACATGTGTATTAAGTCAACAGAAGTGTAAACAGGCTTGTACCCAAAAAGCAAAGACTTTGTGTCAATAAAACTGAAATCTGGAAATTCAAACTTTGCAGCATCAGAGCTGATGATAAAAATGATTTACTATAAGGGTGCGTTAACACGGCAAGTGCCAAATACCAGTCGGTTTGTCGGCCGGCATTTGTCCTGTTTTGCGGCCGTCCCCACGGCCGCGGAGGGGACGGCTTTTCTCTGCGATGAGCGGAGAAGAGCCCTCCCCCTTCACATTTACTTGCACAAATTCCGTCCGAAAACCGGACGGAAGAATGTGCAGTTACAATGTTTTGCGGGCGGACAGCGGGCGTCAAAACCGTCGGACGGAAAACCCATGCAATGGGTCTGCTGCACGGGTTTTCCATATAGCACCATTGTGCTCATTTTCGGACGGTTTTTCAGGTGGTCTGCAAAACTGCAAACCGCCTGAAAAACCGGACGAGAACCCATGCAGTGGGGACATGCCCTAATTTGGATCATAATAGTCATTTATTTTGACTAGCATTACAAGGGGTGAATAGGGATTTTAGGCAGTTAGTAGGCTCCTGGTGGGGTCGCCCTTATAGGGGCGGGTGCTCCATATATATTTGTTGGATAGGTAGTTTTAGAAGATTTAGGGGTATGTAGGGTTAATTTAGGATATACTTTTTATTTTTTATGGATATTCTATTAAAAGTTATGTTTTAGTTTTTCTACAAGGATACTATATTATATTGAGTTAAGTGATTTCTAGTGTGTTTTTTTTGTAGGGTAATTTGTTGAAATCACTAACACCCAATATCAGTGGGCTCACCCAGCCTATATGACCAAGCAATTGGGTTGTAGTTGTCGTTTAAAGTACTGTTATAAACTTACATGATACAGAGAGAAATTTAGAGCCCCCTGAGGAAGAGGACTGTTAATAGCAAGTCAGGAGAGCAGCGCTTACTTTTGTCTATTCAGACTGGCACATCTTGGGGCTTTTAAAGGGGTTATGCAGGATTTTTTTAAAAAAGTGCTGTTTTCTTCCATAAACATTGCCACATGTGTCCACTGGTTCGGTGTGATATTGCGGCTCAATCCTATTTACTGCAAAGCAGTTGTGCTGCAGTACCACACACAACCTGCAGATAAGTGTGGTGCTGTTGCTGTGTTAGGACATTATGCCAATGTTACAGCTAACCGGCTTTTAGGGAAAGATCCCTTTAAATAAATACAAATTCAGTCTTCTCGTGTAAAAAAAATAATATTAAAAATGTCAGTTTTATAAGGAGACGAGATGGCAAAAATCAGCGTGGACATTGTTAACTGCTGTTTGTAAGAACTGAGCAGAACAGCAGACTGGAAACTCTGCACTGAGGGGATATAAAAGGGATGGATTGTCATGTATAGCATTTCCCGGTGCCACATCTGATATTGTGTTAACCCTTCTGTCACTGTCAGGTTAAGAAAGCAGATACCACTAGAGGTGTGTAATTAAAGAGTCACATGATCGGCGGTGCCGGCTGCCCGTTTATTGCCTTCTTTATAAGACAGGAACGTGTGCTCCTAAGAGGGTCTTTTACTTTTATTTTACCTTTCAGTACTCCAGTCACTTATAAATCTGTTCCACTCACTCCATCCTGAGAGAGTCTGCAGTCCTGATTACTACAAGAGTGTGAAAGGATATTTAACCATAAAAAAGCTAAACTGCATAAAATCTACCAGCATCTAAATCTATGGCATATGCTACAGACTTGCCCAGCGCGTGCCCTTTTCTGTCAGCATAGGCGCAACCTACATCTTTTTATTATGAACATTAATAATGGCTATAAAAATGGGGTTTTTGGGGTTATCTCTGTGGAAAATAAAAGAATTCATCTTCCAAGCAGCCAAGAGCAAGATCCCAGGTGGGCCAGGGCAGAGAATTGCTTAGTGGTAAGCTTTCTATTGGTCTAGAGTAGCAATGAGGTTATTTGCTGGTAGTCGAAGGAGGTGAACAGTTTAATGGAAACATTCCTGCTGGTCTAGGGTAGCAAAGAGGTTACTGATAACAATCTTGGTGGTCTAGAGTATCAAAGAGGTTACTGATAACAACCCTGATGGTCTAGAATAGAAAAGAGATTACTGATAAAATTCCTGGTGGTCTAGAGTAGTAAAGAGGTTACTGATAACATCCCTATTGATCTAGGGTAGCCAAGAGGTTACTGATAACATCCCTGTTGATCTAGGGTAGCAAAGAGGTTATTGATAAAATCCCTGGTGATCTAGGGTAGAAAAATGGTTACTGATAAAATCCCTGGTGGTCTAGGGTAGCAAAGAGGTTACTGATAACAACCCTGGTGATTTAGGGTAGCAAAGAGGTTACTGATAACATACCTGGTGGTCTAGGGTAGCAAGGAGGTTAGTGATAACAATCCTGGTGGTCTAGGATAGCCAAGAGGTTACTGATAACAACCCTGGTGGTCTAGGGTAGCCAAGAGGTTACTAAAAACATCCCTGGTGGTCTAGAGTATCAAAGAGGTTACTGATAACATTCCTGGTGGTCTAGAGTAGCAAAGAGGTTACTGATAACAACCCTGGTGGTCTAGGGTAGCCAAGAGGTTACTGATAACAACCCTGATGGTCTAGGGTATCATAGAGGTTACTGATAACATTCCTGTGGTCTAGAGTAGCAAAGAGGTTACTGATAACAACCCTGATGTTCTAGGGTAGCAAAGAGGTTACTAATAACATCCCTGGTGGTCTAGGGTATCAAAGAGGTTACTGATAACAACCCTGATGGTCTAGGGTATCATAGAGGTTACTGATAACAACCCTAGTGCTCTAGGGTAGCAAAGAAGTTACTGATAACAACCCTGGTGATCTAGGGTAGCAAAGAGGTTACTGATAACATTCCTGGTGGTCTAGGGTAGCAAAGAGGTTACTATTAACATTCCTGGTGCGCTGGGTTAATGAAGAGGTTAATAATAACCATCTCTGCTGATCTATGGTAGGGAATAAATAAATTATACCAACCCTGGTAGTCTAGAGGAGTAGAAAGAATTTATCCCTGGTGGTGTAAGGAAGTTAGTAATAACATTCCTAATAGAGCAGTGATTTTATTAATCACTAAATACTGTGATCCTGGGAAAATTGGATTTTTTGGGTTTTTTAAAATTTGGAATAAAAAAAATAAAGAAAATTTGGGAAAAATTTATTTTTTAAACAATTAAAAGCCCTAATTTCTCCAGTGATTATGAGAAAAAATCACAGGGGGTAGGGCTTTTAAAATTGGTTTATGGTAATTTTTCCCTTTGGGGGTTAAAATGATGAATGGTGGCCCGGGGGAAAGGTGAACAGTTTAATGGAAACTTTCCCCTTTTGGTTAGGGAAAGCAAAGGGGTTTACTGTTTAACCCATAAATGGTGGGAAGGGAAAGTGGGAAAAGGGTTTAAATAAAACCATCTTGTTGATCTATGGTGGGGAAATTAAATAAATTATAAAAACCCTGGTATTTCTAGGGGGAAATTTAAAAAAAATTTTTTCCCCTGGGGGGTTGTAAGGATGTAAGAAGGTTTATAATAACATTCCTGGTGGTCTAGGGCACTGATGTTGTTAATCACAAATTTCCTTTTGGTTTCTTTGGCAATGAAGAAAAATTTAATAACACAACTGAGGGTTTCCAATTTCCTTTTTAAAGGTTAATAAAAAATTTTCCCTGGGGGGCCCAGCGTACTAAATGGCTTAAGTCTCTGCATGGGGGCCCGGGCGGACATCTTAGTCTTTTTTAAAAAGGGCCTGTGAAAAGGACAAGAAAAAGTAAATAATAACAAAAACGATTACAACTTTTGGGGAAAACCCTAAACCCCCAAATAATGATTTTAAAATTATAAAAATTCATGATGGGAGTTGTAGTTTTCCCAAAAGCAAAGGAAGGCCGCCCCTTTGCAGACCCTTTTGGTTTTGGGTTTCAGTTAAAGGTTTATAATAATATCCCTGGTGGTCTAGGGGTAGAAAAATATTTAACTTTTTTCGGGGAAAAATAGGGTTTCCTTCCTCTTGTTTAATGATCTGTGGATGTAGATTGACTAAACAAACAGATATTGTATCATCAGCTAGGCTTTCCACCTGTTACAGAGACAATCATAGAGTTTTTGTGATTGGTTGTTTTAAAAAAAATTTGGTTTGTGAGAAATGGAAACCCTTGAAAAGAAATTGGGAAAACCCTTTGTTTTCTGGGGAGTTGGCCCCAAAAAAAAATTTTGAGAAAGCCCCCCCTGACATAAAAAGGTGTCCTGGTATCTATAGGGGAGAACATTGCAGCACATGACTCATTTCCCTGCAGTGCCTCCACAGGAGAAGTAAAGCATTACAATTGGGGTTTCCCTTAAATGGGCTTACAGCTTTTTGAGGTGTTTTTTTTAGGAAAAAAACTTTTTTCTATAAAAAAAAAATGTAAAACATTCTGGAGCTCCCTTTCTTAAAGGAGTTGTCTCAACCAAAGCTATTTCAGGGGCCAAAGCAGTTTTTAATTTTAAAGGGTTTTCCGTTATTGGGTTGGCTTTTAGGGGGTTCTTTTTGGTGTTTTGAATTACAGTTGGGATTTACGGGGGTTTAATTTGTACTGAAAATGAAAAACAAAACAGGAGGTCTTATCTTGCTTTAAGCTTTTGCTCTAAAGTAAACCAAGCAATTTGTTTCTTTTTTTGTTAAAGTTTCAAAAAATTTGTTTCGGTGCCAGCAGGGCCCACCCTTTGGTGATGCCTCTCTTGTTTAGAGGGTGCCTTGTGCACTTCAGAAAGGGCAATAAAGATTTTTATTCTTAAAAAGGGGAAAAAGTTTAAAATTAAGTTTTTTAGGGGTTTAAAAGGGGGAAAAATTGGGGGGGAGAAATTTTTTGTGGTTGGGGGGGCCTTTACCTGGTTTTGTGTTCTTTTTTAAATTTTAATTTTTTTATATTTTATTGGCCAGAGCGAAAATTTGCCCCGGGCGCCCTGGTGGGTTTCCATAGGTGGGTACGCGGAGACCTGGTAGAAAGTGGCCAAAGAGGGGCCCCGGTCTCAGGGGGGAAAAACCAGGTATTGTTGGTTTAGCAAATTAGGTTCCGACCCTTGTCCCTTTGGTTTAAAAAGTTTGGCTAATGAGCAAACCATTGGGGGCTGGCCCCCCTTTCCCCCAACAACTGCAGATAGGTGGGTGGCTGTTCCCACGTTCCAGGTCCCCGTGTTCCAGCCCAGGTATTGGGTAGGTCTCTGGAGACCTATTAAAGGCCTCCTACTCCAGGGGATTGGGGTGTGTTCTTCTATCTGCAGTTGGAGCAGCAAGTAGAGCAAGCGAGGAAGGCTCTTCTTCCCCCCCAGGCTTGAGGAAACCTGAACCAGCGGCAACTGGTGGTATAGTGGATATTTGTGGGTCTGGACGCCAGGTCCAGACCACTATAGTGAGGGAAGCTATTTGTATAGCTAGTGGCCAGACGTCCTAGGGTTTTGTTTATTCTGTTTTATATGCTGCGTTGTAAACCTGTGCTAAAATAAAACAGGCTGAGTTAAGGAAGAAGCCTTTGTCAGTGCCATACGTTTAACCCAAGTGGGTGAGCGAAATACCCCCAGGACGGCCCAGGAGGGCGTCCAGATGACGAGAGCGAGCCGTCACAATATATATATATGGAAATATTGATGCCCAGCTTCTTTTTTCGGTAATGTGTATCTCCATTGTGAGCAGATATATAGCCCATACCAAAGCTATTGATTCGGCCCCTCTTAGGCACACTGCTTACAACCAGGGACAATAGATTGTGATGCCCCCATCCCATTTACATGCCTCATCAAAGCAATCATGGAACCAGGTTCACAGTACCCGTCAAAACAACCAGTCTTTGATGGGCTTCCTCTCTGCAAGGGCCCATACGACTGCTTCTATGGTGCCTATATTGTTATTACAACCTGTCTGGGGGGGGGGGGGGGTATCTGTTCCTTTAAGAAAAGAAAAGGGGGACTGGGGGAAAGAAATTGTTTGGTTAACTTTAGACCCTGTTCCCTTCTGAAATAATATACGACTTTGAAAAATATGTTTTTATGATCTCTGAAATCAAGACGGCTTGGATAAATAAATGAGGTATCTGATATCAGCCGCTGAGGCTTCAATGCGTCTTAAAGGCTTTTGTTTGTCCATGTGGGCGGCAAATGGACCCCGTGAAAAGAGGCCACAAGTAGATGAAAATCATGTACTGGTCCCTCTACGCGCCGGCCCAGTTATTAATATCCCAGGAGGTCATGAATGATAAAATTATGGAAATTGGTTTGCCATAGACTTGACCTTAAGCATTTTTCTTTTTCTACTTTGAGCTGAATTCCTCGTACACGTGTTTAATATTCTTAGTGCGTTTCTTTGAGTCAATGTTTAACCCCTGCATGGTCAAGGAGCAGTAGGAAACTTCCATTCTGGCCAGATGAAAATACCATAAAGCGACCAAGAATAGAAAATAAAACTTAGGGGCTGAAGATTCGCAGATATATCATTTAAAGGGGTTTTGCCATGAAGTAAAATTGACGTGGGAAGCTTGCAAATGAAATAACAAACATTTTTACCCTTCATTATTATTAAAAATTCTGCAGCATTTTTGTTTTGGCTGCTCCTTTAGTGATCCATTGTTTACAGCTCGTCTCCAGGGGATACGACCAGAGCTGAGAGCTCCTCACTCCTGGTCACACACTCAGATATCACTTCTCCTTTCAGGCAGTTAATGAGTGTTCAAACCTCAGGTGCTGTCATTCTACTCCCGTCCTCTGTACTCCTTAGTAATTAGTCAAACAGTGCAAAAAAAAAAAAAGAAATACTCAATGAGGTATGAGCATTGATAAAGAGAAAAAAAATCCACAGGTTTGGTTCCTACAGGGACCTGAACCTAGGACCCTTGTGCCTGGAGGCAAAAACTTTACCTCTCAGCTACTCACAATGCTTTACTTAAATAGACCTTTCTTTGACTACAGAGAGGAAAGACCTGGTGATGTCATCCTGCTGGACCTGGTGATGTCATCCTGCTGGGTCACATGATATGCAATTCAAACAAATCACACACGCCCCCTTCTGAGCACACAGAGCTGAAGTGCGGGATACAGGAGGTATGAAATGAGATTGTGGCAAAACCCCTTTAAAGAGACCAGAACCTCCTTTGGTTTTCAAGTTGAGATATCTAGAACATTGCCTACATTCTATCAAAGTGACACTTTGGTGAGAAAGGGATATTTTTGTTAAAACTAATATTTCTAGAAAGCTATTTTTTAATTTTTGGCAGTATTTGTTTTTAAAATCAGCAGTTCTATGCAATTAAAAATAACATATAAAATGGTGCCCTTCTTCAGCTGTAATAATAAAGAGATAAAACTCCTGAATAGAGGGTAGACTAACCTCACTCTATTGAGGCTGCTGCTTATCTGCATGTAGTCTCGTTACAAAATAGTAGGTAATAATAATAATAATCTTTATTTATATAGCGCCAACATATTCCGCAGCACTTTACAATATAGAGGGAATAAGCACAGACAAGGTAATGACTATTGTTACCTGGAGAGATGAAGATTAGACTAGATCAACAGGGCAATGATGAGACCAATTCATGAAAGGATAATGGGTTCATCTTTTTTTTTTAAATTTGCATTGGGTTTGTTTCCAGCTTTTTCACACTTATTTGGTCCTGGTGACAACTCTTACATCTCTCATGCTACAGTCAACCTGGAAGAGAACCATCTGGCGATCCTCACATTGTTTTGCTGTCAGACCTCAGGAAGGGGAGTCTAAAAAACAATATTTGGTCTGCACATCCAAAACTCAACCCAATATCAGCAGCACACTACTAGCACTAAAAAGCAATCAAAAAGCCCATAGGAACGATTTGAAAAGCAATCTGTAATAAGCCCACCTGCCAATCGACAAGGCGGCCTGAATTCAGGTGGGAACCTACCCCAGCTCTCTGGGGTAGGTTCCCACCTGAATTGAGGTCGCCTCAGTCAGAGAGACAAACACGATAATTTTCAAAAATTTTCAAAAAACAAAAAAACAATAAAAAAAAATCCCAAATCCATATGATAGCGCTTGTCAATATCTAATAAAAAATGTGATGATTGTGTCCCTGTAAGGGTGTTATAAGGATATTAGAAAATAACTGCTGTATGAGGAACATCTGTTATTATAATCATCAATATATATGAATACATTAAAATGTGACTGTTTTTTTATTAGGATACAATGTCATCTTCTCCCCCTTTCAGCAGCCTGTTGTCTCCATTTAGAGGTTGCAGGATCTCGGTAAATGTTCAGAAAATGCCTCCATGATCGAAAAAAAACATCTAAGGTAGGAGAAGAGAGGAGGGGCGGGCTCTAAAATATGTGAGACTGCCTGCTGTGAGAGGGGAGAGGGAGAAGCATAGTGAGAGGTCTGATTGGCTCAGCGAACACAGAACAGCTCTTGTCGGGGTTTCAATTTGGATGAGGATTCATATGTCTTGTGAATGGGGCCTCAAATGTATGTAGCACATCTATACATAGCTGTGTTTTTTATTTTAGCCAGGACCCCTCATGCATTATTTCTGTTATTTTCATACATATAACCATGCATACCATTTCATACAAAGCACCATAGTTGTCATATGACTATGTACACCTCCCAATTTCAGTTTGGAGCCTGGAGATCAGTTGCTCACTGGTGGTTCTTGGGGAAGCCATGGTTTACCATGTGTAATACATGTCATCTCATAGAGGGAACATGGGCTGTCCTCATGAGACAACTCCTTTCAGGAATTGTCACGCCTACAAAACCTATTTACAGAGTTCTACTATCTACGGTAGGACAGTGTTCCTCAACAAGGTCCATCAACAGGACAGGTTTTCAGGATTTCCTTAGTATCGCTCAGGTGAAATCATTATTGTCAGTGCATTCTATGGGATATGCTGAAAAGATGGCCTCTTGGTGGGACCTGAGAACTAGATTTAAGAGACAATGATCTAGGAAAGTTAAGAGGGAACTGTAACAAAGAGTGTTTCTCCTCTGCTGGAGGATCCAACAGGTCCATTATGTGGACAGCCCATTGATATCAAAGTAAATTCTTCGATGTTTCCTTCTATCTTTGGTTGCACTACAGGCTAATTGGAAACTTCCAGTGCAGACCCCAGGGGCACTTGAGATCATCTTATTGTTGAGGGACCCTTTAGCAACTAGATTTTAGGTAGGTTAGTGATATTTTGGCAGGCTTGGACTGCTTTTCAAGTAATAAGGCTGAGAAAAGAGGCAGTGTGCAAGAGTTACTGTATATGTAATATGTGCAGTCATGTACAATAGGTGTAGGGTGGGTCCCAAGAATAAACTCCACTGGTGGGCCCCAAGAATGAACTCCACTGGTGGGCCCCAAGAATAAACTCCACTGGTGGGCCCCAAGAATTAATTCCATTGGTGGGCCCCAAGAATCAACTCCATTGGTGGACCCCAAGAATGAAATCCATTGGTGGGACCCAAGAATTAACTCCACTGGTGGGCCCCAAGAATAAATTCCATTGGTGGGCCCCAAGAATGAACTCCCTTGGTGGACCCCAAGAATTAAATCCATTGGTGGGACCCAAGAATGAACTCCACTGGTGGGCCCTAAGAATGAACTCCACTGGTGGGCCCCAAGAATGAAATCCATTGGGGGGTCCCAAGAATGAACTCCATTGGTGGGCCCTAAGAATGAGCTCCATTGGTGGGAACCAAGAATGAACTCCACTGGTGGGCCCCAAGAATGAACTCCACTTGCAGACCCCAAGAATGAACTTCACTGGCAGACCCCAAGAATCAACTCCACTGGTGGACCCCAAGAATGAACTCCAGTGGTGAGCCCCAAGAATCATCAACTCCAAAGGTGGACCCCAAGAATCAACTCCACTGGTGGACCCCAAGAAACAGCTCCACTGGTGGGCCCTAAGAATGAACTCCACTGGCGGACCCCAAGAATCAACTTCACTGGTGGGCCCCAAGAATCAACTTCACTGGTGTGCCCCAAAAATGAACTCCATTGGTGGGCCCTCAGAATGAACTCCACTGGCGGACCCCATGAATGAACTCCACTGGTGGGCCCCCAGAATCAACTCTACTAGTGGGCCTTAGGCACACCAGTCTGACTGTATTCTGGGGTGAAGTCTGACACAATTTTGCTTCTAAAGGAACAACTGTGTCCTGGATATAACAATCAGCAATTGCTACAAAACTAGAAAGCATACTATAACAGAAGGGCAAGTACATTGCGCAGTTCGGTTCTGACTAGAATCAGTTAAAGGATCAGGCGCTCAGTCTCTGGATACATAAAATGAGAAAGGGTCACTATTCAGAAGATGCAAGGAGTGTGTAGAAGTTCTCTCAGCTCCCAGAGCCATAGAAGACTGACGGGTGAATGGGTGATACACAGGTAGAATTTATAAGGTGTCTAGTGAAAAGTTTCCCCCCGAGATCCATGGAATTGGGGAACAGAAGAGCTCCTGGCAGGAGGTGATGGAAAACAGTCATTCACCTCAACAAGGACTGAGGCGTACGTTTCCTGGACCCCAAGAGACAAATAACTCAGCGCCAAGGTGAGAAACCAGACAGCAATAAAATCACACCAGGGCTAAATCCCTTCAGACAGGGTATTTCCTTGCAATTTAAAACCCTGCCTGGGTAAATCTCTTCTGCAGACGGGCATCATCTTCTGCAAAATCTTTTTGAATGCCATTATAAGCGTCTTTGATCTAAAGGGTCCTATGGGGGTCTCTGTGTATGTGGTACATCTACATACCAACCATAAGTGCTCTTCGTGTTCTATACACAGGAACTATGGATTCTAAGGAGATCAAATCAAGAAAGCAGAGCATGAAATAAATGGAGCTCAGTATCCCTGTTCTGTACCCCAAGATATTCAGTGTTGTTAACCCCAGAATGTTTAAAGGGGTATTTTTTGTTAAAACTGATATCCCTGGAATACTACATTTTGTTTTACATTTTTGACAGCATTTTTTATTTTTTTTTACTACTCTACATAATTAAAAATAACGTATAAAATGTTGCCCTTCTCTAGTTGTGAGACAAATCTCCTGAATACAGGGCAAACTTATCTTACCTTAATGTTGGTGCTTCTTATCTGCATGTAGTCAAAATACAAATAGTAGGTAATGACATAATGATCGCTGTATTGTTTTCTGGACTGGACTAAATAAAGATTAGACTAGTCTACAGGGCAATGAGAAGTGCAATGTCATGGTCTATGCCACGGCTCCCGTTCTGAGTGGTGTCCTCTGCTGCTCAGTTATACTCACCATTCCCCGCTCCTCCTCAGGCTTGTACCTATCCTAGCAGCGTGCAAGAGTTATATGCAATATGTGCAGTCATGTACAGTATGATTACGGTAGGTGAAGGGTGGGCCCCAAGAATCAAATCCACTGGTGGGCTTGCGTGTGTGTGCCCGTGCACGAGTATTTAAAGGGACAGTGTCAAAATTACCTGCCTCTTGATCTGTGACCTCTGGTTATAAAAGGAACTTTCTGCCCTTCTTTCAGTGTCAGTTTGTTTTTGTCTTCTTACATAGAGCTTGAAAACAATATTTGGCTTTGCACATCCAAAAACTTTTTATGAAAACAATTAGTATATTCCTAGAGTTTGACCCCTGGCTGCTGAATTGCTGCTGTTACCTGCTTTACTTGTACACTACCAGTATGTTACCTGCTGCAGCACCATATAATACCTGTTGTATATCTGCCGCTGTACTGAGTCTGCTACCTGCCGCAGTTTGGCTACTGCCACAAGCAGGGCCGGGACGATGGGTAGGCGAAGGTAGGCGACCGCCTAGGGTGCCACTTTATCCCAGGCAGAAAAGGGGGCGCAAGGAGGCATGGAGTGGGCTGAATTTTCTATTTGGGGGGTGCTTTGTGCCTTATTTGCCTAGGGCACCAGAATACCTTTCCCTAGCCCTGGCCATAAGCTTTACCATCTACGCTCGTGGTGGCCCAGAGGATCCGCATATCAGGCATTTTATTCCCTTAGAACTTGACAAGAAATACATGAAAAGATAATGGGTTAATCTTTTTCAGCGCTGGAAGGCCATATTTGGGCTAGAAGACAAGTGTAAAGTGAAGCTTTCTGCTGTGCTATCAGAGCTCACAGAGGGGAAGTCACAAACTAGGTAGACATAAACATAATAGAAGTTTAAAAAAAGATACAGACAAGTAATTAAAAAAATAAAAAATCCATAGAATATACAACGTGTGAAAAAAGTTACATATTTATCATACAACTATGTGATTTCTTACTATATACACAATAAACGTAAAATGTAGACGACCCCTTTAAGCCAAAATAAGTAATAAATATAGAGCTATATGTATTTTTCGATTACTGGAGTCATAATGTCTTTGCTTCTTTCTGGGACTTTCTGGCATCTCTGCATTATCTCAGTTCTCTGTATAATGAGACAGGAGTTTTCAAAAATAACACAACTTTCTCCACAGACAAAAACAAACTCTTCAGAAAAAACCTTCTCGACAATGTTATCTCAGGAGGAACCCAGGGGAAAACCAAGTCCTGTGCAATCAATCATAATTAATTGCTATTTGTCAGTTTATCAGGGATTGGAGATGTAGAAGTCAAAAAAAGCAGAAATGCCATGGTAAATGGCGACGTGAGGGGCTATAGCATGAACACAGTACTCTATATATGGCTGGAATACAGCAAATATAATGTCAACAGGAAGAGACTGAAGCCCAACGCAAAGCTGGCTGACCTTCAGTTTGTGCCTTGGTTCATGAAGGCACTACCATTTTCTACAGATTACTTTAGGGAATCCATAACCATGTGCTTGTCAAGATAGAGAGAAATGTGGTTTGTTTTCCTGTGTAACCTTAAATGGGTTTTGCCACGAAGTAAAATTGACGTGGGAAGTTTGCAAATTGACTAATAAACCTTTTCATCATTATTAAAAATTCTGCACCGTTTTTGTCTTAGCTGCTCCTTTAGTGATCCATTGTTTACAGCTCGTCTCCATGGGATACAACCAGGGCTGAGAGCTCCTCAGTCCTGGTCGCACATGCTCAGACATCACCTCTCCTCTCAGGCAGCTACTGAGTGTTCAAACCTCAGGTGCTGTGATTCTACTCCTGTCTTCTGTGCTCCTTAGTAATTAGTCAAACAGTGCAAATAAATAAAAAAGAAGCCTCAATGAGGTCTGTGCATTGTTAAAAATGAAAAAAAATACAAAGGTTAAGTTTGTGGAGGGGTTTGTACCCACGACCCCTGTGCTGTAAAGCAAAAATATTACCTCTGAGCTACAGTGTAGCTACTTACAATGCTATACATAAACAGGCCTTTCTTTCACTAGAGAGAGAAAAGGCTTGGTGATGTCACATGATCTGCAATTCCAACAAATCACACACGCCCCCTTCTCAGTACACAGAGCTGAAGAACTGGATGCAGAAGGTATGAAATAAGATTGTGACAAAACCCCTTTAACTAAGTTTTGAAAACTTTAAAATGGTTTTCTCACCACAATGTTTAGGTTTTAACCTGTAGGGAAAGGTAAAAGAAGACTATTACCAAATACACTCACCGGCCACTTTATTAGGTACACCTGTCCAACTGCTCGTTAACACTTAATTTCTAATCAGCCAATCACATGGCGGCAACTCAGTGCATTTAGGCATGTAGACATGGTCAAGACAATCTCCTGCAGTTCAAACCGAGCATCAGTATGGGGAAGAAAGGTGATTTGAGTGCCTTTGAACGTGGCATGGTTGTTGGTGCCAGAAGGGCTGGTCTGAGTATTTCAGAAACTGCTGATCTCCTGGGATTTTCACGCACAACCATCTCTAGGGTTTACAGAGAATGGTCCGAAAAAGAAAAAACATCCAGTGAGCGGCAGTCCTGTGGGCGGAAATGCCTTGTTGATGCCAGAGGTCAAAGGAGAATGGGCAGACTGGTTCGAGCTGATAGAAAGGCAACAGTGACTCAAATAGCCACCCGTTACAACCAAGGTAGGCAGAAGAGCATCTCTGAACGCACAGTACGGCAAACTTTGAGGCAGATGGGCTACAGCAGCAGAAGACCACACCGGGTGCCACTCCTTTCAGCTAAGAACAGGAAACTGCGGCTCCAATTTGCCCAAGCTCATCGAAATTGGACAGTAGAAGATTGGAAAAACGTTGCCTGGTCTGATGAGTCTCGATTTCTGCTGCGACATTCGGATGGTAGGGTCAGAATTTGGCGTCAACAACATGAAAGCATGGATCCATCCTGCCTTGTATCAACGGTTCAGGCTGGTGGTGGTGGTGTCATGGTGTGGGGAATATTTTCTTGGCACTCTTTGGGCCCCTTGGTACCAATTGAGCATCGTTACAACACCTTGTGGAATCTATGCTACCAAGAATTGAGGCAGTTCTGAAGGCAAAAGGGGGTCCAACCCGTTACTAGCATGGTGTACCTAATAAAGTGGCCGGTGAGTGTACATTGCTGTTCTGATTGTGCTTTGTTCATGAGACAAAGAAGATTTTATCTACTGCTAGTGTGCACAAATTTCTCTAGGACCACCTCTCTTTACTCTCTCTCTTATCTGATTGCTCCAAGCTGCCATCTGACAATGGTAAGTCATTCCATGCTGAGTTTTATCTCTGGCACAGGAGCTTCTTTAACTTAAGTTAATGACCATTTTTAACCCTTAGAGCTCTGTAGCCTTGTGCACTTCAGATTTGAGACCTTTATCCCCTGATGAAGCCAGTTAGCTGGTGAAACATGTTGGGGAGGTCAGGCATGACATTTTAATTTGTGATTTCCTACCTCTTTCTACTGTGTTACCCGCTGCAGAGGGTCTCACAAGGAAACCTTATATGTTTCATGCCCTTTAGATTAGGGATGACTGCCCAAGTAAGATGTTTTGGATTCTTTCTTGGAGTTAGTAAATCACTGTATATATATAGGGTTTCGGTGCTAGTAGGTGGTGTTCCACCAGACTTGCTAATAGAAAAGGAGTTATTCCTTCACAATTAGAAAGGGATATAACGTTGTACCGTGTTTGCCATAGAAAGTAGTAGAAAAGTGAAGAAATCAGGCGATACCTTTTTCAGGCTAACTGAGTATATTTGATGGTGAGCTTTCGAGAGAACTAGCTCCCTTCTTCAGACAAGTTGTTATACAAGAAACTGAAAATTCACAGACTTTTTATACACAAAAGACATGGACCTACAAAGGAACTTAGAATCCTTAAAAATAACAAATGCAATATAGGTAGAGCAGTTATTTACAACAGGTCAAGACATCAACAATCTGGAAACTTGTGAGGCGTGACGGAGGGATCAGAAATTAGTTCTCTTATCTGATATCATGGAAGATTTGTTGCCCTCACAGTTCATAGATAGTGTGACATGAAGCTGCTATGAATATTCAGTCCATTTTGCAGAGTTTTAAATTTTTGTATTAACTTATATTCCCACTCCTTCCTCTCCCTCTGTATCTTAAAATTCCCCATTAAGACCATAACCTGCAAATCTTCCATGGAATGATTTTCTCCAGAGAAATGTGCGGCCACTGGAAAATCAGTTCTGCTGTTATTAATAGTGAATCTATGAGTTCATGCGCTGGCTGAGTCTCTGCCCTGTTTCCCCCACATAGAGGCCTGTGCTGGGACATTGCGCACACATAATCAGATACACCACATTGCTAGACCTGCAGGAAAATGTCCCCCTAATTCTGTGCACCTGTTGGGACTGTGGGACAGGTACAATGTCAGCAGTGTGGATGTGTCTGCAGGTCTTGCACCTGTTCTGCAGGCAGGGTGAGGTGCCATTCTCAGTTGGGGCCTTCAGGGCGCTCCGGACAATAATACGCCGCAGGTTTGGTGGTTGCCGAAAAGAAAGGAGGGGAGGGACTGGGAATATGTGTTTGAGTCTGTTGTCCCTATGTAGCACAGGCTGGAGTTCCTTGGCAATCTGTCGTAGGGTCTCCAGCTGTGGGTTGTAGGTTACTACTAGGGGCACTCGTTCTTCCTTCTTGGTCTCTTTGTATGTGAGCAGACTGTCTCTGTTGATGGCGGCCGCTTTGCTGATTTGATTGTCCGTCAATTTTGGTTTGTATCCAAGTTTGAGAAATTTCGTCCTCAGATCCAGGAGGTGTTTGTCCAGGTCTGCTTTGTCGGAGCAAATACGATTGTACCGTATAGCCTGCTGTAGATAATAGACTGTCTTGTGTGCTTGGGGTGGAAGCTGTCATTCCTGAGGTAGGCCGTGCTGTCTGTGGGTTTGTCGTATATTGATGTGAGTAGCCGGTGGTCATTGATTTGTATTGTAGTATCCAGAAAGTGGATTTTGCTCTCTGAATAGGTAAGTTTAAGGTTGATGGTGGGGTGAAAGTTATTGAAGTCATTATGGAATTGAATTAGGGCCTCCTCGCCCGCAGTCCAGATGACAAGGATATCATCGATATAATGGAGGTACACCATGGGTTTGATGGTGCATGTTGATAAATATGCTCCTTCCAGTTCCGACATAAAGAGATTTGCATATTGGGGCGCACATCTGGACCCCATTGAAGTTCCCATTCGCTGTAGATACAGGTCTTCTCCAAAAGTAAAATTGTTGTGGCTGAGTATGAACTGTATGAGCTGTGTGACTGGTTTTGTTGGGAGGTCTTGTTTCTCTAGGTGCGCCTGACATGCTGCAATTCCATCCTTGTGGGGTATGTTTGTATACAAGGATTCTACATCCATAGTGGCTAAAATGGTACCCTCAGGTAGTGAACAGAGGGCATTCAGTTTGTTAAGAAGGTCAGTGGTGTCCTGGATGTAGCTTGGTGTATCGTTGACCAGGGGTTTAGGAGATTAGAAAGGGACCAATTGAGATGTGAGAAATCAGGTTTTTAAATAGTGTGTATAGAGCTTAAGTGTTATACATAATAAAAGTTACGTTTTAGTGTTTTATAGATTGAGAACTGATAGAGTTTAAGTTTGCCTATGGCAAAATAGTAAATATAGTCAATAAAAGTCACTCTTTGTTCTCTTGCTAGAATCCCATTTTCTTGGAGACTATATGACTCTTGCACTCATATCACTGTAACAGGCATAGCTAGTAATAGCAGAGTTGTGTACAACCATGTAAACCAAAGGGTTAGAAAATGGGAACCTACTTCTTTGCAACATAATGAAATATAGGCTATGGGGTGTATAGGTGAGTTTAAGAACTGCACAGCTAAAGGATGCCACATCTCCAAGAACTTAGGGCCACATGTATGAATCTGTTTAGGTCTAAAACTCACTTTTTTGCCCATAAGTTACTATGGGCAAAAAAAGTGAGTTTTAGACCTAAACAGGTTTATATAAAAACCTCTTAGCTGTACAGTCATGGCCCCAAAAACCCACCCTGTGGATCTTTCCATGAAACAACATTACTGGATTTCATAACTGCTTCTTGATGAAGAATAAGAACTTTTGTTAAGAACTACCTAGATTGGAGCAGCTGTTGGGAGGAGGCTTGCTGTAAAGCCCACCATTATTGGGTGTTAAGTGCTGGTTCCTAAATATAAGGTATTAAATATGCTTGATGGGAAAGAAAGGACAGTCTAGGGCTGTTTTATGGTTCTGAACCTCTGACATTCAATGAAAGGACACCTTAAAAGGGTTGTCTCACTACAAAGATTAGCTTTTAACATGTAGACAAACATAAATGAAGACATTTTCCAAATAAATTAGTTTATTTTTCTTTGTGAAGGAGATAAAAGTGATTTTATCAGCTCTGAGTGCACTCAGGTTTTTCTAGGTTACCGACCTGTCTTCTCTGATAGCAAGGATGACGTCATCCCATAGGTCGCCACACAGAACTGCCGAAAGCTTGAGAGCTTCAGTGTAATCCGATCTAAAAAACAAAGAAGATTAATTACTTTTGATTACTTTAGCTCTGGAGCTTCTCTGGACTTTAGATAAACATCTTCTGCTCTCATGTCAGAATAGCAGACCTTTGAATACCCAGGGAGCCGATATGCTAATCACTGCCATAGAAGCACCCACAGCCTGACCAGGAAGAGACAGGATGTATGAATGAAAGCTACTTTTGGCTCTGTAAACAGCGTGGTGAGACAACCCCTTTGAGTTTTGTAGACATATTTGGGGATCTATTTTCAGCATGGCAATCAACACAAGCTTGCTGTGGTTGAAATGGATTGCATGGAGCTTCAATGTCTTTCTCAGTCCTCATCAAATGTAAACTGTGAGCCAAGCTGATCAGCCTCACCAATGTTCTTATGAATGACATAAATCTGCACAATCATGTTACATACCCTTGTGGAAATCCCTCCCAAACCCACATATTTAAGCGAGACTGGTTGAACATTTTGTGTATTGATATGTCCCAAAATTCAGCTGCAGAGAAGATGAGGATTGGACAGTTGGATTTTAACTATCCGATCCATTCATTTTTTCATACCAGAGGAGTCTGATAGTGGCTTACCTCTCCATGTAATGACTGATGGACTCCAAACAAAAATCAGCAAATCCATATGTTCAACAGCAGTCACATGAAAAGGCAAAATGAGGCTCATACGTAAAAAGACTCACTGCTAAGTGATTTGGCGAATGGACAGTGGGCAAACGAAGAAAAGTCCATGGTTTGTGGAGATTCAAATACCTAGTGTACACTCCAGTGACAGGAGAGCAATAGTGATAACTGTCCCTAACGCTTTCCCTCAAAAGTTTGCCTTTTGACTCCCCTCTAACACATGAATCTCTATCCCTGACCTTAACCTTTGCCTTTCACCTAACTATATCCTAGGTTAGAACTGTCCCTAATATAGAATGGGACTTTAGGACCCAATATGTCCCGGGCAGGCCCCAACAGAAACTATAGAAAACTACATTTATGTTTCTCAAAACTACAAAGTCCAAAACTAGGCCAAATGAGACTGAGAGAAGAAACTTCAGCCTGACACAAATGAACTGACAATAGAAAGAACTACACAAGATCCATACTTCTATACTGTGTACAGATTGCAATTTTCAGCTGAGCTTACAGAGACCTAATGAGCTCAGGTGCGCAGCCAGGTCAGCTGACAAGCAAAGATCCTGAGGAGTTATTATACAACCAATCCAAGCAATCGCAGACAACAGGACAGACATAACACGGAGGTTCCTGCTGACCTAATAAGCAGGAGCGGAAAAAATGGTAGCAGAAGTTCTGCCATTCATAACAATCCTCTGCTGGTTTCGAACACATGCATGCTCAGGTGAATGGGGAGATCAGGAGACACAAATGGTCACCTGACAGCTGAAAAAACATTTGGCCAGCAGCTGTCTCGGCCAGATGGAGGCTAAAAAGGCAGTTGTAAATCCATTCTAATGAGGTTGGCCCCTTCCGACAACCTTTTTGCAAATCATTAAAAATGAAATTTATAGAGAATGCTCCCTGATGTATAGCAGACATGGCACCTTTAAAAAGACAATCAATCTTTGAATGTAAAAGAGCACCATGATATTGATTGATAATAGGCTGGTGTCTATAGGTGGCCTTAATTTCTATTTTGTGAAAAGAGGTTTCCCAGGAATACACATTGTTGGCCTACCCTTAGACGAGGGGCGAATCTGTGCATGCAGCTGTGCCTGGAAAAACCTGGAAGGGACCTCAGAGCTTTTTGGAGGGACACACCTTCATAGTTCACATATTGGTGATCTACGGTATCTCAACATTAGGCCAAAAATATGTTTTTCTAGAAAACCCTTTTAACCATTTGGTGTCCTTGTTGGGCACCAAAAATCAATGTATTATCTTCAGGAGCAGTTTTACATAGAAATAGAGTCCATTAGTTCCCTTTTTTATTTTCACCCTCTTTTACAGCCAGGCCCCGCAATCAGTGAACGTTGCCGATGGGATGATGTGTTTTTAAAGAGGAATGTAACACATATACGGAATTTTCCATATTATCTTTAGATTATTTCACCCATTGGACAAATAAGCGTCATTAGGGGTAACAAAGACCAAATTCGACCGTTTTGATCATACGGGTCTATAAACAAATCTCCCGCGTCATTTATCATAGAGACAGATAATAAGCTCATTGACTTCTCATTATTTTCTCTTCAGAAATAGAAGAAATATTTACTTATTTCTCGGTTTCTCCGTTCCGTGAGGCCTGGTCCCCTATCTATGGCGAGATGTTGGATTGGTGGAGGGAAAACTCAATACTTTTGTATATACAAGCATATGCATGCTATTCATGACTGATCTGACCTTAACTTAGGGTTCATTCCCTTGGGTTTATTGCAGCTGTGAGATCCTCTATGGCATAAACACACTGGGACGCATGCATCAATCTATGACACAAAAATTGGGAAATAAGACACTTGCATGGCATTAATTGTTGAATTGGCCAATCCCGAAAAATTTTAAATGTGACGTCAAATTAATAAAAGAAAATTCTCGGATTAAAAAAAGGCATTTTAACACTCTTGTCTCTGGGCTGTGGCTGGTATTACAGCTCAGCTCCATTGAAGTAAAGAAGGTTAATCTGCAGTACCCCTCAAAACCTGTGGACAGATTTGGTGCTGTTTATGTTAGAAAGAAGCCATGTTGTTTTGATCCACCTATTGATTCTAATGGGGGAAATGGGACCCCCCCATTCTTGCAAATGGAAGGAGTCCCTATTCTGTGGATAGAAAATAAGTTGTGATTTTGGGACACCCACCTTAACTCCTTATCCTCCTATAGCCTACATCCCTTTTACACTTCAACCCATGGTCATATCCCTACCTTATCATGCCCTCCTGTAATGCATAGCATAAAGTGAACCTGTGTTGTAGATGGAATCGCAACGGGGCTCAACGTCCTAGTGGGGGGTCAAATCAGTATATTGATTGACACGTGCCAGAAAGTAAGAATTTACAGCCTGACAATTCTCAGTCAAATGAGTTCGCTGAGTTTATTACAAAAAAACACAAGTTTTTATACTTTAGGCGTAACAACATTCCATAAGCAACATGTGACATTACATCCACCCTCTTAACTGACTTTTCTTATCTACATATTTAAATAATACAGCCCACCTTTGTTTAAGAGAAGCAAAATAGTTAAGGCCAGTGGCCATCTTGGTTATCATCGAGGCACAACAAGGTGTGTCTGGACACAGACGCCATCTTGTGGGTGAAATAGACATTTCACCTAATACATTCCATAACACCGGTGTAGCTGCTCTGGGATCCATGGAAATTGCATGACACAAAAGAACGATGTGGAGGTGCACACCAGAGCTCTGAATCCAAGATACCGGCAACTCCTTGTGCTGGCGCCATCACTATGTCCTCCAAGTAGAGTGGACAGCCAGTCCCTCTGTATCCAAAGTTTGTCCATGCCTCCCTGCTCTCTGTGGCCAACATAAAATGAAAATGCGGGCTTGATTTAGCATGTGGAACTTGAGTTTCACACGTATGGTTTAGGGAATCCACCCTGGTTGTTTAGTTCGATATAATTCACTGAATTAATGAGATTTTGCATTCATTCCTATTAAAGAGGTTGTCCCTCAAACGAAAATAAATAAAAAAAAGTCCCTTGAATGACTCACCTGAATCTTCATTTATTTGTCTTTGATGTTTTCTGTGTAACTTGGGCTTTATCTGTGCCCTCCCTTCTCTGCAGCTGAGCAGCAGCATTTTTCTTTCGCTGTAAAACTACATGCCCCAGGATAATTTGCTTTTCATGTCTATTTTCCCCCCTCTCAACCTTAGTCTCAGTACATGCCCCTGTTACCTCCCTTGTTTTAAAGGCATACTTGCCAAATATGGTTATTTCTGGGTGGAATAAGGGTGTTCCTTTGTGAGGTATAGGCGTTTCTTGTGGCATGTTGCTGTTCCTGGAGTAGGGTTAAAACTCTCCCAGGAATACTAATGAGATAGTTGACAAGTTTGGTTAAAAGCCTTGGGAGGAACAACCAAAGCCATGTGGCTTCCAAGTTGTCCTGTAAGAAACCAAACACTTTGGTCACCTGATCTCCTGGGATCTACACAGAGCTGTTTCCTGTGTGTATCAACACAGAACTTCTGAGCTTCCTGTCTTCAAGCAACTGATGTAGATCTCTGCAGAAACCATAAGTACATAACAAAGGTGTCAAACTATGGGAGTGATTACATCCCTTTTAATTTACAATTTGGAATCTTCTGCTGCTCCTTTCCCCCTTGAAATCAGTGGTCGGCCTGCTCTTAAAGGCGATGTCCATTAAAAATTATGCAGTAACATGGAGATGTGTAATATTGTAATTGTTCCTCTTTGTTCTGAGTCTCGAGGTACTGGGATTAATGTAACGTATAACTCATGATGTAATCTTATTACTTAGGTCAAATGCACCAGATAAATGATCAGGAAATATGATCTGCTGTCACTTACCAGAGTAATGCAAACCATCAATCCTCCATATTGGAAATGTACTTATCATAAATTAAGAGGAACACAAATACTGATACTTGACCTGAAGAAGTTTGAGTATAAATAGAACAAATGATAAATCCTGCAAATCTCAATTCGGCTAAATTGCAGAGCGGCACTTAGAACTCGGTTGACAGAGACAGGAATCGGCAGCCATGATGCAGGTCTCGGCAAGATAGGGAAATCAGACAATGAAGATATCAGTAATGCATACGATTTGTAGTCATGTGACTAAATGCTTAAAGGGGCTTTGCCACGATCTAATGTTGACGTGGGATCCTCCAAAATGGCTATTTAATCACTTTTCTAAATATATGTAATTAAAAAAAGTGAAGCCTTTAAGAGCTACAGCCTTCCTTACATGCCCTTAGTTTCCTGACAGTTTACATTAAACATGACCAGGAGCTGACAGGAGCTGATCTGGCTGTGCTTGCATTGTTTTCACTTCTTATCTGATGGCAGGCAACATGAATGAGCTTTCAAGGGACTGGGGAGAAAAGAGACTGTGTCTTTTGTATAGAGAATCAACTGGTTGTAATGTAATTATTTGAGTAAACACGCAGATACTCCCTGGCTCTCTGCTCAGCCCTCCTCTCCCCCCTGCAGCAGTTAGTGAACTAATGAAACTGTTTGTTAATTTGTTGAAAGAGCTTATATTATCGAGTTAGCAGATAAGAAGGAGTAACTTGTGCACAATCCTGTTAACCCCTGTGGATTAGACAAATAACATGTTTGCTCAACTACAGAGACTGCATATCAGGAGCGTGCATGGGAGGTGGAGTGATGACATCACAGAGGAAGTACTTGTTTTTTTAAACACAGAAACACAACGCCCCTTTTTCAAGCCTAAATAGGGCAGTATCAGCCTTTTAGGTGAGGAACTCACTTTTTGGCAAAACCCTTTTAAAGAGGGTCTTTACTATTGTGTCTTTTAACAAAGTGAGTGAGCCCTTTGAAATCCAATTGAATAGATTTCTGTAAAATGTGGTCAGATTGTACCTAGGTCACAATTATAGACAAACACAATGTAACTACACTAATAACTCCTAGATAGTTGTACTGTTCATGTCTTTTACTGAGCACAATGAGTAAACATCCACTGTGCAGAGAGAAAAAGCAAGTAAACCCTTCAGTGTTTCTGCATTGATTACTTATACAATGTGGTCTGATTGGATCTAAGTCACAATTCTAGACAAACGCAGTATAACTAAACTAATAACAGTCAGTTGTACTGCTTGTGTCTTCTATTGAGCACAATGAGTAAACATCCACAGTGTAGTAAGAAAAAGTAAGTGAACCCCTTGGGATTACCTAGATTTCTGTATTGATTATTTATACTAAGTCACAATTCTAGACAAACACAGTATAACTAAACTAATAACAGACAGTTATACTGCTTGTTTCTTATATTGAGCACAATGAGTAAGCATGCACAGTGTAGGTAGAAAAGGTAAGTGAACCCCTTGGGATTACCTAGATTTCTGCATTGATTACTTATACTAAGTCACAGTTCTAGACAAACACAGTATAACTAAACTATTATTGTCTTATATTGAGCACAATGAGTAAACATCCACAGTGTAGGGATTTATGCATTGATTACTTATACTTTTTTTGGGAAAACATGTTTTTATAAAATTTTCAATAAAAGTACAAACAATACAGCGCATATAGGAGAAAAAACAAACATGTATCCATCTTATTTCCTAGGTATTCATAACAGTAAGTAAGATATTCCAGACCTATTATAAATAATAAAAAATGGATACAGTCAAAGTATTATAATAGATTGTATGGAAACATTATAGAAACAGTAGAGTAGAACAAGGGATAACAGGGGACACAAGGTACCTCTCAATGGTGTCATTGGCATGTTAGGAGTGCCAAGTGCAAATCTGTGAGTCTTGTATGTGGTTAGTTAGTTACATCAGGCCAGGAAAAAGTTAGGGCGACATGTCTGAAAAGAGGAGCCTCCATGCCAGTTTTAAGGAGCATTAAATCAGTGTAAAGAATGAACAAACTTGGCAAAAATCTGGCGTCTGGTCTACCCAGTGCCGGGACGACGGGTAGGCAGAGGTAGGCGATCGCCTAGGGCATCTTCCTCTGCCTGTCCCTAAGGGGCGCAGGCAAGGGCCCCGCACCTCCCGGGCTCCAGGCCGCTGCCATGGGCCTGAAGCGCCGGCGGTCTCTGTATGTGCGTCCGCTGGACGCACATACAGCTGCGGGCTTCTGAGGACCCGCCGCGGCCCCGTGCTGCTCCGCTGGGCAGCGTCGCGATGAAGTGATGCCATCGCGACGCTGCCTCTCCTCAGACGCACGGCCCATCATAGGCTGTGCGCCCGAGGAGCTGCCCGAGGAGCTGCCGGAGGAGCGTCCCGGCGCTGGAGACGCGTTATGACGTCGCCAGTGTCCCACTGAAGAGGAGCACGCGGCCGGGAAGCAGGTAAGATGAGTATAAATGTTGTTATTTTTAACTGGCTTAGTGACCCTATATACCTGCCTGCCTGCCTCAGAGCCCCTATATACCTGCCTGCCTGCCTCAGAGCCCCTATATACCTGCCTGCTTCAGAGCCCCTATGTACCTGCCTGCCTGCCTCAGAGCCCCTATATACCTGCCTGCCTCAGAGCCCCTATATATCTGCCTGCCTGCCTCAGAGCCCCTATATACCTGCCTGCCTCAGAGCCCCTATATACCTGCCTGCCTCAGAGCCCCTATATACCTGCCTGCCTGCCTCAGTGCCCCTATATACCTGCCTGCCTCAGAGCCCCTATATACCTGCCTGCCTCAGAGCCCCTATATACCTGCCTGCCTCAGAGCCCCTATATACCTGCCTGCCTGCCTCAGAGCCCCTATATACCTGCCTGCCTCAGAGCCCCTATATACCTGCCTGCCTCAGAGCCCCTATATACCTGCCTGCCTCAGTGCCCTCTATATACCTGCCTGCCTCAGAGCCCCTACATACCTGCCTGCCTCAGAGCCCCTATATACCTGCCCGCCTGCCTCAGTGCCCCTATATAGCTGCCTGCCTGCCTCAGAGCCCCTATATACCTGCCTGCCTGCCTCAGTGCCCCTATATACCTGCCCGCCTGCCTCAGTGCCCCTATATAGCTGCCTGCCTGCCTCAGAGCCCCTATATACCTGCCTGCCTGCCTCAGTGCCCCTATATACCTGCCTGCCTCAGAGCCCCTATATACCTGCCTGCCTGCCTCAGAGCCCCTATATACCTGCCTGCCTCAGAGCCCCTATATACCTGCCTGCCTGCCTCAGTGCCCCTATATACCTGCCTGCCTGCCTCAGTGCCCCTATATACCTGCCTGCCTCAGAGCCCCTATATACCTGCCTGCCTGCCTCAGAGCCCCTATATACCTGCCTGCCTCAGAGCCCTTAAATACCTGCCTCAGTGCCCCTATACACCTGCCTGCCTGCCTCAGTGCCCCGATATACCTGCCTGCCTGCCTCAGAGCCCCTATATACCTGCCTGCCTGCCTCAGTGCCCCTATATACCTGCCTGACTCAGTGCCCCCTATACACCTGCCTGCCTGCCTCAGTGCCCCCTATATACCTGCCTGCCTGCCTCAGTGCCCCCTATATACCTGCCTGCCTCAGTGCCCTCTATATACCGGCCTGCCTCAGTGCCCCCTATATACCTGCTTGCCTTAGTGCCCCCTATATACCTGCCTGCCTCAGTGCCCCTATATACCTGCCTGCCTCAGTGCCCCCTATATACCTGCCTGCCTCAGTGCCCCCTATATGTCTGCCTGCCTCAGTTCCCCCTATATGCCTGCCTGCCTGCCTCAGTGCCCCTATATGCCTGCCTGTCTCAGTGCCCCCTATATGCCTGCCTCAGTGCCCCTATATACCTGCCTGACTGCCCCTATATGTCTGCCTGTGTGTCCCTATATACCTGCCTGAGTGACCCTATATTTATATATCTGCTTGTCTAAGGGTACAATATCTATATACCTGCCTGATTTGAGACATATATATCTATATACAGTACCTGCCTGACTAAGAGGGCACAGGGGCGAGAGGAATTGGGGGGGGGGGCAATTTTTTGGGGAGCGCCATTGGCTGTACTTGCCTAGGGCACCAAAATGCCTTGTCCCGGCCCTGGGTCTACCTTGCATAGTATAATATTATATCTAGGTGTATAGCATATCATTGCCAGCATATTTGATGCGCTTCCTTTAGACTCATTCAGATGTGTCGTGCCTGGTGTATAATGAGCCTAGTTTTGGTGTACTACAGTTCATTTGTATAGAGCATTGAAGCAGCTCTGGATGTGACTAGAGTTTAAGAAATTATTTCATGCACTGTCAGCACATTATGAATTTTCATAAGGAGAGAATGCGCCCTCCCGTTTATGCAGTCTAGGGGTTTTTGCTATAGTTGGTGCATTCTTACTTGGGCACTGCTGCCAGAGGGGCCTAAATGCCCTTATGCCACATAATAAAACACCAGTATTATAAATGGCATATAGTTGGTGGGGGCCTTGGCACAGATTTAGTGCTTCCACTTATGCCTCTGGTGCTTCCCCACAACACCTGAGGGACCTTAGGCAGGTGCCAAGATGGCAGCTTGCAGGTCCCAGTGTAGCCAGCACTGTACATGAATAGGTTAAAGCTGTTATACAAGATGATCACCTCATTCCTTCTCCTTGGACTCATCCTCTAAATATGTAAATAGTTGGGAAGTTGAATGGTCTCAATTATTTAAGACACATGAGTTGTTACACCTCCGATGCAATCCTGATTGACAGCTCCCATGCAGCAGAGGCTGACAGTGCAGAAACAGCTTGGAGTAGACGAGCTGTCAGCGTGCAGAGCTCTACATGGCTGATCCCTATAGAAATGCCGCTCCGCATTATCGAGGAGGAGCATCATGCTGACATCTAAAGGAGGCCTCCCTATGTGATCCAGGTCGACATACTGTACTACATGTGTAACAAGGAAGAGATAAGGGTCAAAGAGGCATATGGTGTTTATATGGGGCAGTAATTGGATCCTCTCTTATTTAAAGTATTTATTAACGATATAGTGGAAGGGATCAATAGCACGGTTTCTATTTTTGCAGATGACACCAAGCTAGGCAGGGTAGTGCAATCTATGGAAGATGTTCGTAAATTGCAAGCAGACCTGGACACACTGAGTGCTTGGGCATCCACTTGGCAAATGGGGTTCAATGTGGATAAATGTAAGGTTCTGCATCTGGGGAGAAATAATCTGCAGGCATCATATGTCCTAGAAGGAATAAAACTTGGAGAATCGCTTGTTGAGAAAGATCTGGGCGTTCTTGTAGATCATAGACTACAGAACAGCATGTACTGTCAATCAGCTGCCTCTAAGGCAAGTAAGATTTTGGCGTGTATTAAAAGAGACATGGACAAGGATGTAATTCTACCGCTGTTCAAAGCATTGGTGCAACCTCACTTAGAATATGCTGTTCAGTTCTGGGCCCCAGTTTATAGAAGAGATGTAATGGAACTAGAGAGAGTACAAAGACGAGCAACCAAACTTATAAGGGGAATGGAGCATCTTAGTTATGAGGAGAGGTTAGTAGAATTGAACTTATTTAGTCTTGAGAAAAGACGGCTTCGGGGGGACATGATTAATTTATATAAATATATAATGGTCCCTACAAAAAGTATGGGGACAAATTATTTCAAGTTAAGCCCCCTCAAAAGACAAGGGGACATTCCCTTTGACTAGAGAAAAAAGGATTCAATCTTCAGAGGAGAAGAGCGTTCTTCACTGTAAGAACTGTGAATCTGTGGAATAGCCGCCTGAGGAGCTGGTCACAGCAGGAACTGTAGAGAGTTTCAAGAAAGCCTGAGATACCTACCTGGAACTAAAGAATATTAATACGTATGTAGCCATGTAAAATTCTGGATCCTGGCTGATGGAGGCTCTGGGGTCAGAGATGGGGTCTCCAGACTGGTTCTTGCCTTGTGGGTTCCAGGGCATTAACCAGTGGGGAGGCTGTGCTTAAAATCCTTCTCTCTCTCCCTCATCCCAATTTTCCACCCTTGGTTGAACTTGATGGACACATGTCTTCTTTCAACCGTACAAACTATGTAACTATGTAAGTAATACATTGAATAGCACAGGCCTAGCAGTGTTAGTACAAGTGTCAGCATCATTATCTTGTTCCCCCAGGTCGCCCTTTTATCTGCCCCCCCAAGTGTCACGTCATTTTTCCTGCCCCCAAGTGTCACGTATTTCCTGCCCCCAAGTGTCAGCGTCCTACCCTGCCCCCCCCCAAGTGCACTTCATTTCCGCCCCCAATGTCAGCTTATTATCCTCCCCCCAAGTGTCAGCTTCATTATCCCCCCCAAAAGGTCATTATCCCCCCCCCGAGTATCAGCGCCCATTAGCCTTTCCCCAAGGTGGCGCCATTATCCTGCCCCCCAAGTTTCCATCATTATCCTGTCCCCCAAGTGTCACTTCTTATCTCCCCCCCAATGTCAGCGTCATTACCCGCCCCAAGTTTTTATCCTTCCCCCAGTATCAGCGTCATTAGCTCCCCCCAAGTGTCGCGTCATTACCCTTCCCCCCCAAAGTGTCGTGTATTTCAAAGTGTCATTATCCTGTCCCCCCAAGTGTCAGTGTCATTATCAAAGTGTCATTAGCCTGTCCCCCAAGTGTCATTATCCTGTCCCCCCAAGTGTCAGCCTCATTACCTGCCCCCCCAAGTTCTTTTCCCTTCCCCCCAAGTGTCGTGTCATTATCCGTTTTCCCAATGTCAGTGTTATTATCCTGTCCCCCCCCAAGTGGCAGCCTCAGTATCCTGTCCCCCCAAGTGTCAGTGTCTTTACCCGTCCCCAGTGTCTTTTCTTTTTTCTGTCCCCCAAGTGTCAGTACTTATTCTGCCCCCCCCCAAGTTCGGGCCCATTTTGCCCCAAGTGTCAGTCATTTCCCCAAGTGTCAGCATCTAATTTGCCCCCCCCAAGTGTCAGAATTTTATCCTGTCCCCCAAGTGACGCGTCTTTTACCCTGCCCCCAAAATGTCATCGTCTTTTACCTGTCCAAGTGTCAGCCCATTATCCTGTCCCCAAGGTCACCCTCTTTTCCTGCCCCCCAAGTGTCAGCTCATTACCTGCCCCCAAGTTCAGCCTCATTATTGCCCCCCCCAAGTTCAGCATCATTCCCCTGCCCCCAAGGTCAGCCCATTATCCTGCCCCCAAGTGTCAGCCTCTTTACCTCCCCACAAGTGTCAGTGTATTTCCTGCCCCCAAGTGTCAGCGTCTTACCTCCCCCCAAGTGTCAGCCTCATTATCCTGCCCACCAACTGTCAGCCTCATTTTCCTGTCCCCCAAGTGTCAGCATCATTACCCTGTCCCCAAGTGTCAGCCTCATTATCCTGCCCCCAAGTGTCGATGTTACCCTGCCCCCCCCAAGTGTCATGTCTTACCCTGTCCCCAAGTGTCGTGTTTTTTTCCTGTCCCCAAGTGTCAGTCTTATCACCCCCCAGCGTCATTATCCTCCCCCCCAATGTCAGCGTCATTATCCTGTCCCCCAAGTGTCGCATCTTACCCTGCCCCCCGGGTGTCAGCATCTTATCCTGCCCCCCCAAAGGGCCCAGGTCTTTTACCCCTGCCCCCCCAAGTGTCAGATCATTATCCTGCCCCCCCAAGTGTCACCGTCATTACCTGTCCCCGTGTCGCATCATTACCCCTGCCCCCAAGTTGTCAGTATCATTATTCTGTCCCAAGGGTCGGTCATTACCTGCCCCCCAAGTGTCAGAGTCATTATCCTGCCCCCAAGTGTCAGTATCATTATTCTGTCCCCAAGTGTCAGTGGCACAATCCTGCCTCCCTCAAGTGTCAGCATCATAATCTTGTCCCCTCAAGTGTCAGCATCATTATCCTGTCCCCCCCAAGTGTCAGTGTCGTTATGTGTCATTACATATATTGAGAATCTACCCCTCCTCTGGATATTACATGATATAGATCTTATATGTCCTTCTGTGTTGTCCTGACCCTATTGCCCTCACTTCTTTCCATAAATTCAATAGACTACAGTGGAATATATAAGATGAGGCCCAGTAGACAGCATTATTACATCACACCAGGCTGTAATAATCAGCGGCTGCCGTTATTAGCCGCCGTTTTGCTGCTAAATTGTCTGTCATTTGATTTGACTTCAGAGAACACATGACGGATGGGACCTCGGGAGCCGCAATTGTATGTGACACAACAATGTGATTAGTGACAATGCATTGGTGGTATAGATGTCATTTCCATCAGTCTATGGGATGAGCCCACAGGGAGTGCAGAGTTATAGAGCATATACAGCTGTATACAGTATGCAGCCCAATGCTTAACTGTGCTGCTCAGGGACCCTGCTGCAGGCACCATGTAACTGTGTCTATGACCCTCCAGAAAATCGACATGACTCTTTGGTTTACTACTCTGTAGGACTGGGGGGCCTTGCACTTGTCACAGTGTAAACCCATGTCTCTGCCCTCCCTCCCCCCAAAAAAACTCCACACCAACAAATCCTCTTTTGCCTATACTTGAAGTCCTTGGGCCCCAAAATTAAAATGTGTAACAGGGCCCCCAAATACATTGTGCAATGCATAGTATTCTTAAAATTCCTGGTATAGCAGGGACTTCAGTGACATCTGTTCCATCTATAACATTTGTTCCATAACAGACATCATAACCATCAGTGTCTTCCAACTAAGTAGTATTGGTAGCATTGGTAGCTGAAGCTCTATCTATATTTTTATCTCATATCTATGTATCTATGTATCTATGTATCTATGTATCTATCTATCTATCTATCTATCTATCTCATATCTATCTATCTATATCTATTATCATTATCTATTATCTTCTATCCAGGGGCCGGGTGGGACCAAAAACAGCCCGGCACAAGGTTCCCCCAGCCCACTAGGGGACGGGCAGGGACCAGGGAGGTACGTGGGCGGCAGGGATGCAACAAAGGAGGGACGTAGGCAGGCAGGTACCCTGGGGTACATCACAGAGGGCAGGCACAAAGGGAGATTTTGTGGCAAGGTGGGCACTAAAGGAGATACAAAGGCATTCGGGCGGGGCACCAAGGGAGGTACGTAGGCAGGTGGGGGCACCAAAGGAGATACGAAGGCATTGGGGGGCACCAAGGGAATACGAAGCCATTCGGGCGGGCACCAAGGGAGGTACGTGGCGGGCGGGCAGGCACCAAAAGGGGGGGTATGTGGCGGGCGAGCAGGCACCAAGGGAGGTACGTTGAGCGCGAGCAGGCACCAATGGAGGTACGTGGGGGGGCGAGCAGGCACCAAGTGTGGTACGTGGCGGGCGAGCAGGCACTAAGGGAGGTACGTGGCGGGCGAGCAGGCACCAAGGGAGGTACGTGGCGGGCGAGCAGGCACCAAGGGAGGTATGTGGCGGGCGAGCACCAAGGGAGGTACGTGGCGGGCGAGCACCAAGGGAGGTACGTGGCAGGCGAGCAGGCACCAAGGGAGGTACGTGGCAGGCAGGCACCCGGGAGGTACGTGGCGGGCGGGCAGGCACCAAGGGAGGTACGTGGCGGGCGGGCAGGCACCAAGGGAGGTACGTGGCGGGCGAGAAGGCACCAAGGGAGGTACGTGGCGGGCAGGCACCAAGGAAGGTATGTGGCGGGCGGGCAGGCACCAAGGGAGGTACGTGGCGGGCGGGCAGGCACCAAGGGAGGTACGTAGGAGAACAAGGCCCAAGAGAGGTTGGAAGCTATGTACCTACTTCCCTTGGGCCTTGCCTCCCTACTACCAGGCTGACAAGTGGCAAGGGACCAATCAGTGAAGTTACCATGTACTTACTATTACATTAGAACCTGCAGGAGCAGAGCCGGCTTCCTGGAGAGGGGCGTTCAGCAGGGGCTGCAGGACTGGGGAGGTGGAGCCAGTGAACGTCTCTATTGCTCACTGTGTGAGCTAGCTGCCTCCACTGTCCCCCTCCCTGCGTGTACGACTGCACGTCGTCCTGCCCCGCCTCCTCACATGTGACCATGACATCACACAGCCTGGCCACCCAGCACAGACTAACTACGGCTCCGCAGCGGCCAGCAAGTACTGTAAAAGATGTGTCACAGGGCGGGCTGCGCCTGCGGCCACTACATGTGGCCGCCGGCCGCAATTTAGCCAGGATGCTCCGCAGCGGCCGCAGCCAGACTCATAGATGTCTCATGTCTGAGTGCCCACTTGCAGGCAACTCCGGCCGCTCACTGCCCGCCTCTAGACCTGGCTGTTACTTGCTGGTGGCTACCTGCGGAGCATCCTGGCTAAGTTGCGGCCGGCGTCCACATGTAGTGGCCGCAGGCGCAGCCCGCCCTGTGACACATCTTTTACAGTACTTGCTGGCCGCTGCGGAGCATCCCGGCTCAGCTGTGGTCCCGGCGGGCGGCCCTCTGCAGTGGCCGCAGCCGGAATCGCTACCGCATATACATAGATCAACAATTGCCAGCCCGCGGCGTAGCACTGCCTAGCGGCCCGTCGCGGCGGCTGCTTCCCTCCGCGGCGGCTGAGCAGTGCCAGGTGCATACGTTCGGGCGTCCCACATGTGTCCCGGCTCCGCGGCCCGCCGGGCATGTGCCCGGTCGGGCAGATTCTCGGTCCGGGCCTGTATCTATCTCATATCTATCTATCTATCTCATATCTATCTATATATCTATCTCATATCTATCTATCTATCTATCTATCTATCTATCTATCTATATATATATCTATATATCTATCTCTCATATCTATATATCTATCTCTCATATCTATCTCTCTATCTCATATCTATCTATCTATCTATCTATCTATCTCTCATATCTATCTATCTATCTCATATCTATCTATCTATCTATGTGTCTCATATCTATCTATCTCATATCTATCTATCTCTCATATCTATCTCATATCTATCTATCCCATATCTATCTATCTCATATCTATCTCATATCTATCTATCTCATATCTATCTATCTATCTATCTATCTATCTATCTCTCATATCTATCTATCTCATATCTATCTCCTATCTATCTATCTATCTATCTATCTATCTATCTATCTCATATCTATCTATCTCCTATCTATCTATCTATCTATCTATCTATCTATCTCCTATCTATCTCATATCTATCTATCTATCTATCTATCTATCTCCTATCTATCTATCTATCTATCTATCTCCTATCTATCTATCTATCTCCTATCTATCTATATATCTATCTATCTCCTATCTATCTATCTATCTATCTATCAATCATCTATCTATCTCATATCTATCTATCTATCAATCATCTATCTATCTCATATCTATCTATCAATCATCTATCTATCTCATATCTATCTATCTATCTCATATAATACTCCTATTTATTCCATATCTATCTATCTATCTATCTATCTATCTATCTATCTATCTATCTATCTATCTATCGAAGAGGAAGAGAAGAGACAGAAAACGCGCACAATAGTGAAGTAAATAATATTAGGTTATATGAGAGATAGAAAAGCTTCTAACCTGGCTAATTTGTGCTAAATATGTGAGGCACAACTCTCCGTATAGCGTATGTGTAAATTCTCAATCCCAGGAATCCAGGTAGATGGCAGCCAACGATCCCTTTCCCGTTGTTGGAGCAACAACAGGTTAAATATAAAAAATATTCAAAGAAAATTCAGGGGTTTGCGGCGCATATAACCAGTGGCTAAAAAAGCACTTTGAAATATATTATACGAAGTGTTCTGCTTTATTAAAACAAGCGAGGAAATTTTCATCCACCCGCTACATAAAAATCAAACAGACACTGCTACAGCCTTACGCGTTTCACACCTACACTGGTGCTTCATCAGAGGCATTCTGGGTAAGGGTGCTTTCACACGGTGCGTTTTTGATGCATTTTTTTGGATGCGTTTTTTGTACAACAATGTATATCATTAATTGCTGTGTCTTTCTGCACAAAAAATGCATCAAAAACGCTCCGTGTGAAAGCACCCTAAGGGAAAATCATCGACATTTAAATTGCAACATTGTTGTTAATTGGTTGTCCTTCGTGTCAGTCAGACTGAGACTCCGTTTTCAGTCTCTAGCTTCACATGTGGTGTTTCTCCATATTCAGGGTGTAACAATGTTGCTAATAGGCCCTGATATATGCCCATCAGTCCAGAGCTTTACTTAGATTCACAGTGTCACCGACGCCCGAGTTATACGTTACAATGTCAGTGACTGGTTGTTCCGTGTGTCAGTAGAATCAGCATCCAGTTATCAACTGGTTAATTCCAGAGCGCTATGAATGGTTTAGTTTATAACTAATACTATGATATGCTTTTAAGATAAATTATATTTATGTTTAGATTGTATTTTATTAAAGATAGCAATATAGTAGTGATTTTACAGTCCGATCGCTATAGAATAGAGTGCTTGTAAACTGTATGTCAGTAGAGTCTATGTACCGAACAACTGGTTTAAATAACATTGTTTTAATTTGAGCTACAGACTTTTTATTAGATCGTATTTATCTTCTTTTTCTTTTTGGGAGCGCTCTATCAATCTATTGCTGGAGTTAGTTATAAACTAAACCATCCATAGCGCTCTGGTATTAACCAGTAGATAACTGGATGCTGACTCTACTGACACATGGAACAACCAGTCACTGACATTGTAACATGTATAACTCGGGCGTCGGTGACACTGTGAATCTAAGTAAAGCTCTGGACTGATGGGCATATATCAGGGCCTATTAGCAACATTGTTACACCCTGAATATGGAGAAACACCACATGTGAAGCTAGAGACCGAAAACGGAGTCTCAGTCTGACTGACACGAAGGACAACCAATTAACAACAATGTTGCATTTTAAATGTCGATGACTTTCCCTTACCCAGAATGCCTCTGATGAAGCGCTAGTGTAGGCGCGTAACGCGTAAGGCTGTAGCAGTGTCTGATTTTTATGTAGCAGGTGGATGAAAATTTCCTCGCTTATTTTAATAAAGCAGAACACTTTGTATAATATATTTCTAAGTGCTTTTTTAACCACTGGTTATGTGCGCCGCAAACCCTTGAATTTTCTTTGAATATTTTTTATCTATCTATCTATCTCATATCTATCTATCTATCTCATATCTATCTATCTATCTATCTCATATCTATCTCATATCTATCTATCTATCTATCTATCTATCTCATATCTATCTATCTATCTCATATCTATCTATCTATCTATCTATCTCATATCTATCTCATATCTATCTATCTATCTCATATCTATCTATCTATCTATCTATCTCATATATATCTCATATCTATCTATCCCATATCTATCTATCTATCTATCTATCTATCTATCTATCTCATACCTATCTATCTATCTTATATCTATCTATCTATTCCATATCTATCTAGCTATCTTACATCTATCTATCTATCTATCTATTTAATATCTATCTATCTATCTATCTATCTATCTATCTATCTATCTCATATCTATCTATCTATATCTCTCATATCTATCTCCTATCTATTCCATATATATCTATCCCATATCTATCTATTCCATATCTATCTATCTCATATCTATATATTCCATATCTATCTCATATCTATCTATCTATCTATCTATCTATCTATCTCATATCTATCTATCTCCTATCTATCTATCTATCTATCTATCTATCTCATATCTATCTATCTATCTATCTATCTCCTATCTATCTATCTCATATCTATCTCATATCTATCTATCTATCTCATATCTATCTATCTATCTATCTATCTATCTCATATCTATAGATTCCATATATATCTATCTATCTATCTATCTATTTATCTATCTCATACCCATATACAGTATCTCACAAAAGTGAGTACACCCCTCACATTTCTGGAAATATTGTATCATATCTTTTCATGGTACAACACTGAAGATATGACACAATGTAAAGTAGGAAGTGTACAGCTTATATAACAGTATAAATTTGGTGTGCCCTAAAAATAACTCAACACACAGCAATTAATGTATAAATCGCTTACAACAAAAGTGAGTACACCCCTAAGTAAAAATGGACAAATTGTGCCCAATTTGACATCTTTCCTCAATGGTGTCATGTGACTCATTAGTGTTACAAGGTCTCAGTTGAAAACTGGGAGCAAGTGTGTTAAATTTTGTGTTATCACTCACACACTGGTCACTGTAATTCGACATGGCCCCACATGGCAAAGAACTGTCTTAGGAACAGAAAAACAGTATTGTTGCTCTACATAAAGATGGCCCAGGCTATAAGAAGTTTGTCAACACCCAGAAACTGATCTGCAGCATTGTGGCCAAGACCATATAATGGTTTAACAAGACGGCAACTAAACTAAACTAAAGAAACTAAACCAACCAGCTAAAGAAATTGAGTGCACAAGCTCAGTGTTATATCTATTGTTTTTTCAAAACAAATTGAGTGCTGCCAACATGGCTGCAGAGGTTAAAGGAGTGGGGGGTCAGCTTGTCAGTGCTCATACCATATGCCGCACACTGCATCAAATTGGTCTGCATGGCAGTCATCCCAGAATTTGGAAGGAAGTCTCTTCTAAAGATAATGCACAAGAAAGCCCACAAAGACAAGCAGATTAAGGACATGTAATACTGGAACCATGTCCTGTGGACATTTTCACTTAGGGTATGTTCACATGGTGTATTTGAAGGGTGTACTGTGTTGTGTAATTGTGACAAAGGATGCCCTGCAGATACAGTAAAATCATAGCACTCATTTAGTGTCACTTCTTTTGGGCAATTACACGGAAAGTATGCTTAAAATGAAAGTAATAGGAGGCCTGGCCTTAGCACTGTTGAAAGTATGCGCTGGCCAGCTCGTACTTTTAACAGCAGGTGTATTGCGACATACACAGGTACGCAGCACAATACGTTGTGTAAACATACCCTTATGGGTGTACTCATTTTTGGTGCCAGCGGTTTAGACATTGATTGTTGTGTGTTGAGTTATTTTGAGGGCACACCAAATTTATACTGTCCCCACAGCAGGGTTTTCAGTTGGTTTTACAGACAGTTTTAGGTTTTGAAAACCGAATGTCAACCTTTTACATTGATTTTAATAGAAAATCAGTGCAGCATTCCATACTGAATGGATTTTCCACCGGACATTTTTTTGACACCACCAGCATAGCGAAAAACTTGTAACATGTTCATTCTGCCGGCCGGTTTTCGGACAGAACATGAACATGTGGGTGAGAAGAGGGAGGGTTTGAATCCACAAACCGCAGACAAAAGCCGCCCCCCTGCATGCCAAAAAAAGACCGAATACTGGGCGGATATTCCGACTGGTATTTTGTCTTTGCTGTATGAACGCACCCTTATATAAGCTGTACACGGACTTCATTTCATTGCATCAAAGTGTCAGATCTTCAGTGTTATCCCATGAAAAGATAATACAATTTTTACAACAATGTGAGGGGTGTACTAACTTTTTTGAAATACTGCATCTATCTATCTATCTATCTATCTCATATCTATCTATCTATCTATCTATCTATCTATCTCATATCTATCTATCTATCACATATCTATCTCCTGTCTATCTATCTATATATCTATCTCATATCTATCTATCTAATATCCATCTCCTATCTATCTATCTATCTATCTATCTATCTATCTATCTATCTATCTATCTATCTATCTCATATCTATCTATCTATCTCATATCTATCTATCTATCTATCTATCTCATATCTATCTATCTATCTATCTATCTCATATCTATCTATCTCATATCTATCTATCTATCTATCTATCTATCTATCTATCTCCTATCTATCTATCTATCTATCTATCTATCTCATATCTATCTATCTCATATCTATCTATCTATCTATCTCCTATCTATCTATCTATCTATCTATCTATCTATCTCATATCTATCTATCTATCTATCTATCTATCTATCTCATATCTATCTATCTATCTATCTATCTATCTATCTATCTCTCTCTCATATCTATCTATCTCCTATCTATCTCCTATCTATCTATCTCATATCTATCTATCTATCTATCTATCTATCTCATATCTATCTCATATCTATCTATCTATCTATCTATCTATCTATCTATATATCTCATATCTATCTATCTATCTATCTATCTATCTATCTATCTATCTATCTCTCTCATATCTATCTCCTATCTATCTATCTATCTATCTATCTATCTATCTATCTCATATCTATCTATCTCATATCTATCTATCTATCTATTTATCTATCTATCCACAGATCCCCTTCCTATCTATCATTTCTATAGAAGTATAGGGAATATTCTAATCTCCTGGTTTTAATATGACACATTCTTTCTGAGCTGTTATAATTAGATTCCATCATCTACATTATTGTGGTTACTGCTCCGCTCCTGTACATGATAATATTTGCTCGGTCATACTGGAGACCTTATTAAATGTTTTGTAATTGAGAGCTTTCTATCTTGATCCTTGCGGTGAACAGCTGGAGAGCTGGGGCCAACCCCATTGACGTCTCATCAGTATATAATATTGCAGCCACTGCTCCACTGATACAAAGTCCCTGCAGAGAAGAGAACATCCCAATCCTCCCCACAGGATCATACAGAAACTGAGCAATCTGGGAAGGGTAACAGGGTTTAGCCCCTGTAAAATCTACTAAGTCATAATGAATGAATGTGGTTGGATGGTGATGTCATAGAGTATAGTGATGTCACTCATTCTATGTAGCAGGTCTAACTGTGATTGGATGGTGATGTCATAGAGTGCAGTGAGGACACTCATCCCATGCTCGGACTGACCCACTGGGGAGTCTGTAAAACCCCCGGAGGGAACCAAGCTCTGGTGGTCCCAGAGGTACTGCCATTGTTAACTGGGGCCTGTGTCCCAAGCGTTCAGAGGCAGGGCCGGGGAATCGATGGCTAATGTCCTCGATCCCTGGAACTGTGCAGCCTAAGTGCTCTGCTCCACTATTCACTCTGCTAGGCCTAAGGCCTTAAGCCCATCAGGCGTCAGTCTCTAGTGGTGATGTAGGCAGCACAATGACTTCACATAATCATGCCGCCTACACTGGGCTTCGCTCGTCGCGTGAGAGGACTGGGAGAGAGGTGAGTTTATTATTTTTTTCTTTTTTTATTAGAAATGTAGCCCTACCTACCTACAGCCTACCTAACTGTGGGCCTAACTACCTACAGTCTAGCTAACTTGGGCCCTAACTATCTACAGCATGCCTAACTGGGACTCACCAACACCTACCTACAGTCTACCTATCTGAGGCCCCCATATCACCTACCTACTTGGGTCCCACATACAACCTACTTAACTGGGGCCCACCAACCTAACTGGGGCCTATCAACCTACCTAACTGGGGCCTACTTATCTACCTGGAAGCTGTCTACCTACCCAACTGTGGCCCACCTACCTACCTAATTGGGGCCTACTTATCTATCTAACTTGAGCCTACCCACCAACTTGCCTGGGGTTGGCCTACCTACCTAAGGACTACCAACTTACTCTACCTTCCTGATGCCTTGCCTATTTAACTATCTACCTAGGGCCTTGCCAACCTACCTGGTAATATGATTCTGAGAGGTACAGGCAGGGCCGCCGTAAAGGCAGTACTGGTAGTACTGCTGTACGGGGCCTGGTAAAAAATGCGAAACAAGGGGGCCCTTGTGGTGATGATGTGGCGGCATTATTCAGTCTTTGTATACTGTTATTTGGTAATATTGGTCTTGGTGTACTGGTTTGGCCAGTCCCATTATAGTGCTATTATTCACCATATGGCAGTGATATGTGGGGTATTATTTGGTCTTTGTACATTGTTGCTGTTTGGTTATATTGGTCTTGGCATGCTGATTCGGTCAGTAACATTATAGTGGTGACACGCGGTGACCATGTGGTGGTATTTGCTGGTTCTTGTATACGTACTGACCACACAATATAGATATACTGTACATTGTAAAATCAAACAATACCTAAATACAAAAATAATGGCGCAATTGCATTTTTTTTTTCTTGGGTTGGTTGGGTGGAGGGGGATTTCCAATGGCGGCCCTGGGTACAGGCCATAGCTGTAACACAACCTCCAGCGGGTTAGGCCCTATGCCCCTTAGGATACTAGGCCTCTAAGCTATGGCTTGTATTCGCTCTCCTACCCGTGGGAAGTTTGTACAGAGGTGAGAATAGGTAAAGAGATGCTGGAAAAGTGAGGATTCTAAGATATTTGTGTGTAAATTCTGCAAGGATGTATGTGGGCTGGTTGGGAGTGAAGGGGGATATGGATGGAGCTACTTAGCCTTGTATCTATGATATATTGGACTGTGACAAACAGATGTGAGACAGACAGATATGTGACTCACTTAGTATTGTACTACACAATACAGTTCTGTTTTCCACAATCTATTATGTGGTAAAATGGACGTCTTTATGTCCAAGATGCAGGTAATCTTTTTATGTACAGTAGCTGTAGGGTGGGCCCCCAAGATCAACTCCCCTGTGGTCCCCAGACATCCAGTACGACAGTGACTCACACTATGTAGCATGTCTGTATGTGATTGGATGGTGATGTCATAGAGTACATCGTGGTCACTCATTCTATGTAGCAGGTCAGTCTGTACTTGGATGGTGATGTCATAGAGTGCAGTCAGGTCACTCATTCTATGTAGCAGGTCAGTCTGTGACTGGTGATGTCATATAGTACAGTGAGGTCACTCATTCTATGTAGCAGGTCAGTCTGTGATTGGTGATGTCATAGACTACATTGAGGTCACTCATTCTATGTAGCAGGTCAGTCTGGGCTTGGATGGTGATGTCATAGAGTGCAGTGAGGTCACTCATCCTATATAGCAGGTCAGTCTGTGGTTGGATGGTGATGTCATAGAGTGCAGTGAGGTCACTCATCCTATGTAGCAGGTCAGTCTGTGACTGGTGATGTCATATAGTACAGTGAGGTCACTCATTCTATGTAGCAGGTCAGTCTGTGATTGGTGATGTCATAGACTACATTGAGGTCACTCATTCTATGTAGCAGGTCAGTCTGGGCTTGGATGTTGATGTCATAGAGTGCAGTGAGGTCACTCATTCTTTGTAGCAGGTTAGTCTGTAGTTGGATGGTTATGTCATAGAGTACAGTGAGGTCACTCATTCTATGTAGCAGGTCAGTCTGTGGTTGGGTGGTGATGTCATAGAGTGCAGTGAGGTCACTCATTCTATGTAGCAGGTCAGTCTGTAGTTGGATGGTTATGTCATAGAGTACAGTGAGGTCACTCATTCTATGTAGCAGGTCAGTCTGTGGTTGGATGGTGATGTCATAGAGTGCAGTGAGGTCACTCATCCTATGTAGCAGGTCAGTCTGTGGTTGGATGGTGATGTCATAGAGTGCAGTGAGGTCACTCATTCTATGTAGCAGGTCAGTCTGTGGTTGGATGGTGATGTCATAGAGTGCAGTGAGGTCACTCATTCTATGTAGCAGGTCAGTCTGTGGTTGGATGGTGATGTCATAGTGTGCAGTGAGTGATAATAGATCCACTGCACACCAATATTTTATGCGTATAAATGTGATTTATTTACAAGGAAGGGCTGACATAATCATAGAACAAGGGATGCCAGAATCAACACACAAAAATATACTAGACAAGTGCTTTACATACAGTAAGTACAGGTATAATAGATGTCATATAGTATGTAGCGGATGTCGTACAAAGTTTCGACGTTTCGGAAATCGCCTTTATCAAGAGACATCTACTATTGAAGTACTAATAGCTAGTATGTAGTAGTATTTTAAGGAGACAAAAGGCACCAAAGCAGGCAAATGTTAGTTTCCAAGGGAGTAATGAGGATTATGTCCGGGCTTAGGTAGAAGAGAATGGGACATGACGTCCTGGAGCCATGGAGTAACGCCGTTAAATATTGGTGTGCAGTGGATCTATTATCATTTAGACGTGGCCCTTTGGAGCCTTTCCACATTTGCACCCACCTTCTTCTAATTAGGTGTGCGTGACCATTATTTGTATATAGAGTGCAGAGAGGTCACTCATTCTATGTAGCAGGTCAGTCTGTGGTTGGATGGTGATATCATAGAGTGCAGTGAGGTCACTCATTCTATGTAGCAGGTCAGTCTGTGGTTGGATGGTGATATCATAGAGTGCAGTGAGGTCACTCATTCTATGTAGCAGGTCAGTCTGTGGTTGGATGATGATGTCATAGAGTGCAGTCAGCTTCAGTTTTATTTTTTGTATTACACTGGTCTTTTTGGAGCACTGGGTTAATTGACCAGATTTTCTGGATTGTGTTCTCTTCTCGCTGTACACACCTGAGTGATCCTTCCTCTCAGGCCCCTTCACGCTCCGCTCCTTTTACTTCTCTGGCTCCCTTCATATGTTCTATTAAAGTAAAGCTGCGTTTATTTCCGGTTTCCAATTTCATTGCCATAATGAGCATTAGGGGAAGATGCCCCACTGTGCCAAAAGTCCATACAGTGCCAATCTCTGACCCGAGGCTCCCAGTGAGTGACGTAGGATGCCAGAAATAATTACCCCTTCATCCTCCCCGCTCCATGGAGTGCTTACAATGTCCTCAGTGTTGCTGCCTGACACATGCTAATCTGAAGGTCAGGGGTCTTGCCACCTCCACTTAGTAAAAACATCCCCTCAAAACACTCCAACATACGAATGCAGAGCAACAAAAAGTGCCTCCATAAATAAGACACATAGGTGCACTATTTTGGAAAGCAGCGAAATGATTGCTTACCTTGTTTGTCCTGGTTGTTGTACCGGAGCCATGTTCTTCTCATCTGACACCAACCCTTTACAATAATCTGACGTCATGACTTGGTCTTAAAGAGCAATCTCAGGGACCCTGTGATTGTATATATCCCAGCATGCAACTCTCAGACAAAGCTGCATACATAGAGATTAATGAATGCAGCATCTAAAAGGTGGAGATGGGCTCTTGGTGAACTTCCCCTTTAAATACTTAGGGCCACATATATGAACCTGTATAGGTCTAAAACTCACGTTTTTGCCCATAGGTTACTATGGGCAAAAGAGTGAGTTTTACACCTAAACAGTTTCATACATGTGGACCCTAGTGTGATGTTGTAGGGCATCTGGAGGAAATATGTTCTAGTCGTCACATGGGTTTTCTAGGGTCAGCCATACTGCAGGGTCAAGATATTCTCTATAATAATCCATGAAGGGTCAGAAGGTCGATCATAAATTATTTGAAATTATGTCATCATCAACCATTGCACAGAGTCCTGTGGCACCCCTTATTGGTTGACTTTACCACAGCTCAAACCACTAGGAGGTCTTGCTCCTCATCTCTGGGTTTATTCAGAACATCTCTGTTCTGTAGCCTTCTGATATACACAGTCAAGTTACATTATTATGACCAGCAGCTGCTATCCAGAGTAACCAGCGTGTGCGGCACGGACACCAGCTAGACGGAATGGGAGTGACTCAATAAGGTCCTGGTTGATTGTCCCAGGTATCTTGAGCCGACTGCATCCCACAGCTGCTGGAGGGTTCATAGAGCCAACACCATCATCCAGGGGCCCCACAGCTGCTGGAGGGTCCATAGAGCCAACACCACCATCCAGGTGCCCCACAGCTGCTGTAGGATCTATAGAGCCAACATCACCATCCAGGGGCCCCACAGCTGCTGTAGGATCGATAGAGCCAACACCACCATCCAGGGCTCCACGCCTGAGGGTCCTAAGCCAACACCCCCACCCGGTGCCCCACACTCTGTAGGATCTATAGAGCCAACATCACCACCAGGGCCCC
>JAODAL010024741.1:0-59957 GCA_025379985.1 Phyllomedusa bahiana | reverse complement strand
AGTTCAAAAAGGTTTGGTGCATTTTGGAGGAAATAATATAAAAATTATAGTACTAGGTTCAGGAGGGGGGGTCATTGATCCAGGTTTTTCGTTTCCCAATTTGGATTCGGGGAATTTTTCCCAAAAAAAGAGGAAATTGGCTTCTACCTCTTTGGGGGTTTTTTTGCCTTCCTCGGGACAACACCTTAGCACAACACGAACTAGAGGACGACTTGTTTTTTTTTTAGCCTTAAAACTATAAAACATAAACCCCTCTCCCTGCCCTACCTTCTCCTGTCCCACTGCCTTTGGATTAGTCTTTGTACCCACGCTGTACCCCCCGCCACGCAAACCCGTCACTCAGGGGTAACGACCCGGGAGCCTCAACCCCCAGCAATCCACCCCCTTTGCGGCGGGCTTGGTGAAAACCGGGGGTCTTTGACTCAACCCCCCGGCGTGGCTTAGCTATCTTGCTTTTGGGGGCCCGCGAAACCCTCCTGCCCTTACACCAGAGGGATTGTTTTTAGGGAGTATAGCCCCCCTAGGCCGGTATGGCAGGTATAGGTCCCCCAGCGGGAATTTGGGGGGGTATAGCAGGGTAAGGCCCCTAGCAGGCAGGGGGGGGTAAGGCAGTAAAGGTCCCTAAGCAGGTATAGGCAGGGGGATAGGCCTTAGGGAGGCTTTAAGGGAGGTTATAGCAGGGATAGGTCCCTAGGCAGGTATAGGCAGAATTAGGGGGGTAAGGGCCCCCCGGCAGGCTTAGGCGGGTAAAGGCAGGTATAGGGCCCCCCAAGGCTATAGGCGGTAAGGCGGTAAGGCCCCTAGGCGTAAAATTAAAATTATTAAATTTAAGGATGTTCTAGCAGGTAAGCATATAGGGCCCTTTGGCAGGCTATAGGGAGGGGATCAGGAACCTCTAGGCAGGCTTAATATGGGAGGGGAAGGTCCTCAGGGAGGCTATAGGCAAAAAAAGGGGGATAGGTCCCTTGGGAGGCTAGGCAGGGGATACAGGTATAGGTCCCTAGGCAGGCTTTAGAGGTATAGGCGGTATAGGGCCCCGGGGAGCTATAGCAGTATAGGCGGATAGGCCCCTAGGGGGAAAAAGGGAATTGGGGAGGGGGTATTTTTGGGGGAGGGTATGGATATATCCCCAGGCAGGGTATTGGCAGGTATAGGCAGGATTGGGCCTCTACAGGGTATAGGCAGGGTTGGTCCCTTTGGCAGGTATAGCAGGGTAAAGGGGAAAGGGCCTCAAGGGGAGGGAAGGCAGGTAAGGTCCTTGGCAGGTACAGGAGGGGAAGGCAGGGGAAGGTCCTCAGGAGGTATAGGCGGTATAGTCCTCTAGGAGGTATAGCGGGAAAGACAGGGTTTTAAGGTCCCCAGGCAGCTATAGAGTAAGACAGGGTTCAAAACAAAAAAAAAAACACTTACAGGCTCCCCCGCTGTCCGCCCCCCTGCCACTCCACCCCTCGTGCCCGGGCCCCCCCGCGTCTCTCCCTGTCTTCTCGACGGGCGGGGAGTCATCAGGCCGCACAACACGTGAAAAAACAGGGCATGTGCCTGTCCGGGAAAAACCCCCAGAGGGGCCGGATTTTGCGGCCGCCCAAAACCCCACTGGGGAGCAGGGGGCGTCACTCTCGCCCCGCAGGGGTATTTTTTCCCCTGTATGCTCTCCGGAGGAGTGAATTGGGGGGGAAGAGATGCTAACGCCCCGGGGGCCAAAAACCCGAGCCCCGGACGTGTCAGTGTACCCGCCCTTCAGTTAGCGCTCCCAGAGTCGCTATAACTGAAGTGCCCCGTGGGCCGCACGGGCCATCGCAGCGCCTGACCCGCGTGACTATATAAGCCGAGGGGGATTTTTAAGCAAAATTTTTTGTGCTAAAAAATCGGTTATACTCGGGTATATAGGTACACCAAAACCAAATTTTTATATTTTTTTATGTTTTACTGCTTTAACCAATAAAAACGTTTTTTTAAAAAATAAAACTTTTTTTTGCATAATCATAGTTGACCCCCATACATTTTTTATTTTTTTTTTTTTGTACGATTTTGTGTATTTTGGGGTTTTTCTTTTTTTGTGGAAAATTTAACTTTTTAAATTATATAATTTTGGGAAAAAAGGTTTTTTTGAAGCTTTTAAATCCATTTACTAAAGTAAGGGTGAAGAAAAATTTGCTGCAGGTTTTTTTTTTTTATTAAAATTTTTAAAAACACTCACCAGAGTATACATGATATTTATTTTTTCTCTTTTGGTAGTTTTCATTACAATGATACCCGATTTATATCGTTTTTTCTATGTTGAAGAGCTTTAAAAAGTGTTTTTATTGTGTAAAACTAAATTTTTGCTTTGCTATCTCCTGATAGCCATAACTTATTTATTTTTCCATACAAAGGGCTGTGTAACTTTTTTTTTGTGGGATAACCTTATGTTTTCTTTTGATACCATTTTGGGGCATTTATATGCTTTTTGATTATTTTTATTTCCATTTTATTTTCTGCGAGATGAATGAAAATCGCAATTCTGTGAAACTTATTTTTAAATAAGCGGGAAAAAAACCATCCCGTTTTTTTTTTTTTGGGGGGGGGTTTTTAAATTTTTTTTTTTATCCTTTTTTTTTTTCCCCGGGGGGGATTTAAGTGTTTTTAGGTTACAAGGGGAACCCCCTTCCCATGCCTGAAAAAATTCCCGTGGGGTTTTTCACTTTTTAAAAAAAGCCAGCAACCAATTTTGGTTTCCAAAAAGGGATTCCCCTTTTTTTAAAAGTCCCAAATATTTTTTGCGGGGGAACTTTCCCCCTTTTCCAAAAAACCTTAAAAGGGGGTTTAAAAAAAGGGTACGTCCAAGTCGAAAAGGGGGTTTTTTAATTTCTTTGAAACATTTTAAAGGGTTTAAAAAAAACTTCTAACTGTTTTTTGATGCTTTAAGGGGTAAATTTTTTTTTAGATGGAGCCCTTTCTGGGGGCATCAACAAAAGGGGTCCTCAAACCATGCAAATGGACTGGTACCTGAAAAAATCTGTGTTGCAAATCTTTTTTAAAATGTGAAAAATTTCTGCTGCATTTATAAGTCCTTTAATGTCATAAAAAATTAAAAGACATTTAAAAAAAAACCAATTTACAGTAGAATTGGTAGATCTAGTTATAAATTATTTTGTTGTAAAAAACTATTTTCTTACACGTGCATTTTTTACTTTTTTATATTTTTCAAAAAATAAAAAGGATTTAAAATTCATAAATTTAGCACTAACGAAGCACAAAGTATCATGAGAAAAACATTTCCCAATCACATGGGATAGGTAAAAAGTTCAAAAAGTTATTCCCACAGAAAGTGACATTCCATTTAAAAAATGGGGGCGTAAAATTTAAAAACTGATTGTCCTTAAAGGTTTTGGGAAAAAGCTATGGGGGGTCAAGTAACAGAAATTTTTTTGAATTCTGATGTATTTTTTTTGGGTAGGGGGCAGGAGGACGATATTTTATTGGGCGGCTGGTTTTTAGTGCCAGGACTGCTTTCATCCCAGTTTGGCTTGCGCAAAAAACCCCCACTTTTCGACATATGCATGACCAAGATATGGTGACATATAAGCACATACGTCACTACAGACAACATTAAATCCCCCCGCTTAAGTTTTTTTCAGGTGATATCATCTGCAACGACTTCAAGTCGGAGGGGATTAAATAGGAACCCGGGACCCAATCCAGAGGTGATTTGGGCCCCCCCTGACACCAAGCACTGCCATTGGGGGCGACAACTAATCAATCCTTGTCAAAATCACCTGACGCCACAAAAAAGGATAACTATTTCTACACTTATTCTGCCCAAAATTGCGGGACGGATTTCGCCCCAATTACGTGTATATGGGGGCGGGGGGGGCCAGCATCTCGCCGGCCCCATAGACTTTCATTATTTACGCCGGGATAATGTGCATGGCACTTTCTCCCCGATCGCCGTATTTCGCGAGCGGGGAGAAGAGACGGAATCCATAGTTCTATGGAACTGTGGAAAAACCGTAAAGACAGGGGCGGATTTCCCAGCCGATAGGGGCGCAATATGGGCTGAAATACACCCAAAATCAGCCAAAGTGAACAACCCAACAGTAAAAGAGGGGGTGGGAGGAAACCGTAAATCTCAATAACACTCAGTGAATTTGAGCCCTATTTAACTTTGTCAGACATATAAAAATGTACAAGGGAAAATTTTAAAATGCATCTTATGCCGCACCTTAAGGACAGTGGATGTTGCAAAAGCCCTAATGGCCACAAATGAGGCAGCAGCTTTGTAAGCAGTTCAGTCTAGGTCTTTACACAGTCATGTTTTGCATCTTAGTGCCATGGTGACAAAGAGGCCTCCATCTTGGAGCTCTATTTGTTGTATCCGACTACAGGGGCTGTGTATTCACTGAAAAAGATGGCAAGCATATGTATTCGGCATGTCTGTACTCTGATAGGCTGGTAATTTGTTGTACAGCTTTCCCATGATCACTGGCAAAATTCTAAATCAGCCTTATATGAAGTCCAATATTATTATTATTATTTATTTTATTATTAGTCTTTATTATATAACTGTTATTATCTTTCAGTATTTAACTGTACTAAAATGCTATTATAAAAAATAAAAAAATGGGGCCCCTAAAAAATTTCATTAGGGTTAACCCCAATTTTCAAACCCCCAATTTTAGACTTGCAAAAGAACAAATGCCCAGCCCAGGGGCCTTTAGGGCATGTTTTGGGGGTGTTTCATAATTTACCTTTTTGGGGCGGCAAGTTCCCCAAATCTTGCGGCCGTTAAAGGCACACCTGTCATGTTAATGTAAAGTTCACAAAAAGCCGGGATGCCATGACGGCTTGGCAGTAAGACAGTACTAGGAGGTACGTATTTTTTTCTTCCTTATTTATCTGCCCCTAAAGGGAAAAAACATTTTGAACTGTCAGAACACCCCTTTAACACAATGGGTTTTGCAAATCCAAAGTAACACTCAGATTTTTGTTGTGTAGGGGTTTTTTTGCTCGATTTTTGGAAGCAGATTAGCCCCATTCAATAAAAAGTAATCAGCATCCAGGCTATTTTACGTGGCTTCCACCCCTATTTTGCTTTACACACAAGAATTTGCAAATCTTGTGCATAAAAATCTGCACCATATAAACTATGGCACATATTCTTATGGAGAACAATGGGACAAAGTTTAGAGTTTAAAAAAACACTTTGGATTTCAAAATCCCTGTGAAAAATTGCATCATGCCTTCAGATTGGTTTTGACCCCGGGGGTTTTTCAAACACAAAACCCTTTGTTTTTTGGCCCCCGCCCACTGCGATCCTCCCCGGCCGCACAAGTCATTTTAGCAGCTGCATATCGGTGCAGCTGGTACAAAAAGAAGGAAAAGATTGTTCCCCTCCTGACTTCTTCCTTTTTTTTGTACAATGCTCGGGAGCGGGCGTACATACATACGGGGTACGGGGGGGTGACGAAACCGTTTTTTCACATCCCCCACGACGCTAGTCTCCCCCGGTCAGCAGCCTTTTCCGGCCCCAAAAGGGCCCTGGGAGTTTCATGTGGCGTAAAGCGGCATGATACGCACGTCCTTTCAACCCCTACACCCGCTCCCGACCTGCCCGACTCACGACCATAGGAGTTGAGTACCTTTTTTTTTTTTATATTCATTTCTACAGGGGCAATATTGGGAAAAGGGGGCTATATGGGGTATCACCTTTTCCCGGGGGCTATATGGGGCATCTAAACCCCACTACACGGGGGCTGTAGGGGCAACTACCAGGGTACAGAGGGTATTGGGCTTTACCGGCTACAGGGACATTGGGGCATTACCGGTACAGAACTAATGGGCACTACCGGGCAACAGGGGGCTATATGGGGGCATCACCGCAAGAGGACATTTGGAGCAGTACCGGCTACAGGGGATATATGGGCTCTACTCGCTACAGGGAACAAAATGAGGCATAATCTGGCTAAAAGGGAAAAAATGGGACCTCCCGGCTCCCAGGGGGGGCTATGTTTGGCATCTTCTCTGGTTTAAAAGGGGGCTATTACCTGGCCTTGGGCAACATGTTACCGGCTACAGGGGGAAATTTACCTGGTTTCCGGGAGAATATTCTACCGGGCTACAGGGGGCAATTTACAACCTGGTACAGGGGCAAAAAACCATTACCTACAGGGGCAATAAAACTTCAAAAAATACCAAATCTCATGGGAAAAACCCTTATTTTGAAATGGGTATCCAAAGATACACGAATACCTAGAAGCCCAAAAAAAAAAATTAATCTGTGTCAAAACCTAATTTTAATGTCATCCTTAAAAATTTCCCAAAAACCAAAAAGTAAACCCCAAAAGGAAACACCACAAAAAAAGTACACCAAATTTTGCAACCAACAAAAAAAGAAAAAGGGGGAACAGATAGACAATTATCTATGGGGGGGCAATCTTTTAAACCCCCTTTTGTCCCAAAATTAAACTCCTGGCCAAATCAAGGGAAAGCCCCAAAAAGGGGCCCGGTTCCTGTCGGGAAAACCAAACCCCCAAAATTTTTTACTCCCCCTTACTCAATTTGTTTCTGGGAAAAGCCCCAAAATTTTTTGATCCCCCCAAGGTTACATAAATTTCAGGGGGCAGTAAGGGATAATTTGTACAAAGAAAAAAATGTTATTTTTGAAAAAATAAGGGTTTAACCCCTGTAATAGAAATACAAGCGCTTATATGGTTTTTGTCCCAACGATAACGGGGGGTTCCCACATGTGTTGAAACCCTTTAAGGTAAAAAAAATCACTCAAGGGTATTTAAACACGGGGGGAGAGAAATTTTTGGGCCCCACGTGTGTTTTTTAGCACTGTGTAAAAAGTTTAAATTGGTAATCCCCTAGGAATAAAAACCAAATTAAATGTTTTATGCATATTTTTAAATCTGGCAAAGGTACATTTGGGTAATTCATTTTTAACCCCTAAATTAATCCCCAAAGGTTTTTTTAGAAAACTTTTAAAATCAAAACCTGGGGCCCATCATGGAAAAAATAAAATCCCAGTGTTATGACCAATATCTAAATCACACATATGAAAATTGCCCATGATGTCCCCCAGGGTTTTTTGAGTTTACTGCTAAAAAAACTTTGGTGATTATTGAGGGGATTCGTTTAAAATTTTTTTAAAAAATTTCCTTTGCCAGATTGAAAAATATGTAAAACATGATTGGTTTATATTCTAGGGGATTAAAATTGAGGGTTTTACCAAAAAGGCTAAAAACAACTGTGGCCAAAGTTTCTCTTCCCTGTTTGATTTCTTGAGTGGGGTTTTTTTACCTTTTAGGTGGCAACCCCATGGTAACCCCCGTTTTCGCTGGTACAATACCATTAGGTTTTTATTTTTATTACAGTGTTAAAACCCCAATGTTTTTTTCAAAAACCCCACATTTTTTGTTTTGTACAAATTATCCCTTATGCCCCTTTAAGTGATGTAACTTGGGGGCACGAAACATGTTGGGGCTTCCCAATACAATTGAGTAAGGGGGAGTAAATTTTCCCGGGTTAGGGTTCCCGACAAAGGCCCCCCTTATTGGGGGGATTTTCCCTTTTTATTAGGCAGGGAAATTAGGGGGCTACAGGGCTTTAAAAAAAAAAAATTTTCCCCAGCCCTGATATTTGGGCTATTTTGTCCCCTTTTTCCTTTTATGGTTTGGTTTGCTTATTTGGTGAAAGTTTTTTGTGGTTTTTTTGCCCTTTTTTTTATTTTTTTGGGGCTTGGAGATTTTAAGGGGTACTTAAAAGTTTTTTTTTGACGCAATTTTTATTTTTTTGTTTTCAAAAATATAACTGTCACCCCAGGGGGGGTTTATAACCCAAACCCTTTAAGGGTCATATGTTTCCTATCAAACCCCATGGGGGGCAAAATATTCCTTTCCTTTTTTCCCTTTAAAGGGCTTATTATAAAAGCAAAAGCGGGACAAATATTTAAAAGGGTTTTGGAGAAGGTTTCATTTAACAGTTCTAAAAATTTTTGTCGGCCCCTTTAAGGTAACCCCCCTGGAGGCTGAGTGGGCCCCCGGGGAAAAGGGGTTTGAACCCCCCGATTTTATAAAAAAAAGCAACCCATCTAAAAATAAAAAACCATTGACTTTTTCATGTTCTTCCGGGAAAAACCCCCGCGGAAAAATGAACATGTTCCCAAAATTTTTTTTTTGTTTGGGCCAAAAACTGCCCCCAAAGGGAAAAATTTTGCAAATTTCCCCGGGCCGGCCCATCTGCCAAAAAATTATTGGGGGCCTAATTTTGAACCGATCGCTAAGGTATGTTAGGCCCTTTGGGGATTGGTGATGGCACCGGGGGGACTCTGAGTGGGCACACACAAGTTAAAAGGGTTAAAGCGGAGCAAAAGCAAAGGTCTTGCTGCAAGTACCTATGACCCGAAAGCAGGCTCATGGATACACAGCACAGACAGGTGAGCGCATACGTCCCTGCGCGGCCCCGGTGCTCACCCCGCCTGGAAGGAAGAAAAAAAGGGAAGGAAGAAACCAGGACAGCGCGGGGAGTGGGAAAAGGGAGTGCTTTACTTATTTTTTTTAATTACCCCCCATTTGCTGGGGCCTGTAAATTCTATATACCGTCTCTGGGCCTGTAAACATCTTATACAGTGCGGGGGGCCTGTAAACTACTGGGGGACAGTGTGGAGGCCCTATAAACTACCTAACATAGGAGGACCTATAACTACCTATATATGTGCTGGGGGAAAAAAATAAGCCCCTATATATAGGAGGCCTATAAGCCCAAATTTTTATATTGTGGGGGGCCTAAAAGACCAAAAACCACCAAATATAAAAATTTGTGGGGAGGACCAATAAGTGTCCTATATATATGTTTTTGCGGAAAACTTTAAAGTCCCTATATACCTCTGGGACCATGACTCCCCTATATATGTGTGGGGACCTATAACCGACTTTTAACCACGGGGTACAAAACCCTATACCCCTATCTACTGGGGGGCATAAACTTAGGGGGGGATATTTCCTATACTGGGGACAATTTGAAGTTGCTAATAGCCCCAACCGATTTTTAAGGCCTAAATTGATGATAAAACTTAGAAAAACGCCGGGGGGACTACAGTCGGTCTTTAAGGGTCTAAGGCCTCAAGCGTTAAAAAGAGTACACCCCGACCCGGAGACATCTTGCAGGTAACACTCATAATTTTTTATTTAAGCAATGTAAAAAGGTTGACGTTTTACAGAGGGTTTTTTCAAATCTAAAACCATTTTTAAAAAACCACTGAAAAAACCAGGCCGTGGGGGACCCCCTAAAGAGAAAATCACAAAAAAAACACAAAATTAAAGATCTCATTTACCTTATTGTCTACAAGGTCATTGTATAATTTACAAAACAGATTAAACTCCATAACGTCACTGAAGCAAGAAACTTTTGAAATCAGCTTTATATTTCTTTTTGCATTAAATTCCTTCTAAGAGGTTGTCTAATACAAAATTTACTTTTTCAAAAAAGGGGACCAGAAAATAAAGGGTTTCTTCAATAGCGCCTTTTTTTTTTTGCTTTGCTGAAAAGATAAGAGAGATTTTATCTGCTTTGAGCGCACACAAGTCGGCATCTAAGAGCAGGGAGTGACGTCAAAACTGGTCAGTCTGATGGCAGCTTAGACAGAGTGCCCATTGTTTTCTCAAGGGAAAGTACACCGGCGGTTTTATTAAGCTTTTTCATTTCATAAAATATAACCAAATATTACCAAAAAAATTTGGTACTTTTGGATAAAATTTTTAGGCTGCAAAAAATGTACCATTTTTTTCTATTGGCATTTAAATGCGTGAAACGGATCACAAAGTGACATGTCAATTCTTTGTACGGGTCTGTAAAACACAATACAATAATGTATGTAAAATATGTATTGTCTAAATGATGATACGTACGTTACAATGAAGACTCAATGGAACGTTGTTAACTACGTATTTGAGTACCTAATATGTACCCAAAAAATGATTTCCAAACGCGTTTGAAAAATACCCAAAAACCAAGGGACTAGTTACTTTGTTTACTTTTGACAGAGTACTTTTAAAACTCTAAATAAATCCCCCTTCATGTCATGCAAATAGAAAGTTTTTGAATATGAGCGATATTCTAGTCACTGCTATAGAATCACCCACAATCTGACCAGCAAGAGACAGGATGTATGAATGTAACACTGCTTGTGGCATTAAAACAGCATGGTGAAACAACCCCTTTAAAAAAATTTTAAAAAGGTTTGGGAGGGTTAGTTTGTAGACAACATATTAGAAACTGCTTCTGGGAAAATATGTTTTTAGGTACCCCCTACCCACACTATAACCTCTATTTTAATAAAAAGACTTTTTTCTGGAAAAAGGGGGGGTGGTAAAAAAATTCAATAATAGTATAAAACAATCAAATCCAACACATAGTATGTTTAATGAATCTCTCACAAAGATAATCCTTCCCATTTGCGAAAACCTCCATAAAGAGAGACAAAGCCCTTTTGGGATATCTATACTTAGGGGCAATTTCCCCGGCAGGGCCCCCCTCTTCAGAGGTCACCCCAAATTGCCAAAAAGGTGAAAAAGGGGCAAAAAAGGGAAAACCCACTCTTTTCCCCCCCATGTTTTCAACCCATTGTCTACAATAATGCAGTTGGATTTAAAAAGTAACAAACAATAAGGCTTATTAGAATTAGGGTAAGAGGTATTTTCCCCTATATCAGTGACTAATATGTAGCTATGGTTTTTAATGGGAAAAAAAAAATTATGTGTTAAAGGTTAAGTTTTAGCAACAGTTTTGTTTTTCATTGAAATGTAAATTATATGTATGAAGCCTCATGAAAAACTATATTTGTATTAGTTTTAATAGGCCTCCACAAGCCATTAGGTTGTAATGTGTCTCATGTGAAGACAAAAATGCAGAGCACAAAGATATGTTAAAAAAAATTAAGCTCGTAGGAAATAGCAATTGTCACCATGTGGTGGTAATCCTGGTAGGCAGCAGTAAAAAAAAAAAAAAAAAACTAGACATGTACATGAGAATGAACTACACCAGGGGCGTGTGGGTATGTGTCTTAGTGAGTTGAGTTTTCATTGACTACTTGTCAATACATGGACTCATGGACCCAAGATAACCATTGGATTTTGCAACCATATTCTGCTTTGAACTACCCAGACTGACTGGTTTTATAAATAATTATAACTACATACAATGTTTAGCGCTTGAATCTCAAGTACTTGTTATACTGATTTAAAAGACAATGCTTGCAGACAGAAAGTTCAGATAGGTTGTACACTGGCATCAGTTGACGTCCTCTTTGATCTAGAATATTAAGAGTGAGCAGACCAGTCTGAACCCCAACTCTGTGAGACTCTTCATTCACTACCCCCACCTAGGAAGGAAAACTCAGCATGTAAATGTTGAGAGGATTTCCACTCTACAACACACCATCATTTTCCATTTCTGTTTAATGAATCATAAGAATTATAGAAACATTACAAATGTATTTTCCTGAGCGGACTATTAGTTTGTTTCTCTGGGCTTCTAATAGAAGACATGCTTCATTTAAAACGCTGAGAAACCCCCAGGCTGCCAGGAAATAAATGGTATTATTCTAGGCGTTTGCTTCATTTTTAAATGATCTTATCAGGAAATATGCAGAAGTATTATAGTTGAGCTTATTATTTCACTCCAATACTCCGCAGGTGCCATAATGCTGAGCGAGTATTTGTGACATAACAGTCAGTGCTTCATTTATGAGATAAGCTGGCATTATAATTTTTGTATAAACTCAATGTTCTACATTAGACTGAATGACTTTTCTAAGATATACAGTATAATTTAGAGTTAATTATTAAAATGTTTGCTGGTTCTATTGGGAAATAATTTAAAGCTGTAAACAGCTTTCAAGCTAAAGAGATGTTGTCACAAGAACAGTCTTTTTTTCTGTTTCCCAGTTCATACCATAAGCTAAAATAACTTTCAGACTTCACAAGATTTCAGTAATTTCTTTGATATATGCATGTGCAACATACGGCCAGGTTGCAAGCAGAGGAAAGGATGAAAGTAGTTGTTACTCTGCCCTCGACATGGTGGCATCACTCACCACACCTCTCCTGGCACTCTACAGCTTGTGTAGACGTTCTTAAACCTGGGGCACACTCCATGATGATGGTTGTAGTTCCACCTGCTGTATGATGGTGTAGTGAGGTGCTGGTGATGTAGATACAGTTTCACAGACAGCAGAGAGTGGAATCAGGGTTAATGGTGCAAACATTCTTTCTTTATTCCCATGCAAGATGGTAAACATGCCATGTTTCTTTCATCAGCTTTACAGCCCTTCCTCAACAGGTTACAGCTAGAAGCCAGGATTGATCCTGTGTAAACTAGTCCCTTAATCAGATGCAGCTTGAACTTTAAGGAGTTAACAGAAATGGTCCCAGGAGAACTGACATCCTAGATCCTATCTTCCAGCCTTTAGTCTTCAAGGAGTTAACAGAATTACCCCAGAACAACTGGACTTGGGTTAGAAAAAGCCAAAACCGGAGGCAAATACTGGGGGCCCATAAACCTGTGCCACATTTCCCAACGGGGGAAATCTGTGCATTTCCCTTTTTCTTGTCCCCAACACCAATCCCTTTTCCATGGGAGCTTCCAAGGATCAGCTAGTTTGCAATTCACGCCAAAGATGTCCTCTGTACATTCAGGGATACAAGACCTCAGGAATATGGCAGGGTGCTGACCTCCCGGCCCCTAACCCTTTCCCTTAAACTGTTTGGGCCCTATGTCTACAGATCAATGTTAAAATGACGTCCAAATCTAATTGCATTTTAACATGGCTGGACCACGGTTTTTGGTGCATATTTACGCTAAAACATTGGTAGTTTTTGGGCTTTTGGGCCATGGGCCCCCATATATTAAATGTATGGGAATCCAACAACAATCCTGTAAAAATTTCCCAACATTTTTTAAAAATTTTCCTCCCAGAATTGACCTTTTTTTACAACCGTAAAATACAACACAAAATTTTCATTGGGGTTTCCACAGAAAATGGGCCAAAAAGCAAAAAAACATTTCCCATAGCAAAACAATGCAATCACAGTTATTTGGCAGTTTCTTTTCTCAAAGTTTTACTTAAACCCTCACCCATTCCCAGACATTTTTTTTCCCAAATTTCACCCCAGGTAAACCAAATCCTTTTCCTTAGAACGGGTAAAACAAAGGTGGACAAGTAGACCAAAAGAATGACACTTCAGCACAAACCTGTTTTCTTTTATCAATGCTTTTTCAATACAATACAAAAAACTGCAATTCCCTTAAAATAAACTTTGCAAAAAAATCGGCAAAAAACTTTAAAGGGGAAAACCCCCGGAGTGTAAAGGGTTGATTCTGAAACATCAAACCTGTCCAATCGGGAGAAACTCGGATCTCACCGGAAAAATCATATTTTTTTTCATTTTGCATGCTAAAAAAAACGGGTGTTTCGGTAATATACAGTTAAGGACAAAGGGTTTAATCACCCGAGAAAAAGGGGGTTACCCTAGGCCATTTCTATTTTTAAACTATTTCTGTTAAATCCGATTTGCATTTTTGTTCACCGAAACAGTTTTTTATCCGCGGGTTTTGTGAAAAAAACCCCTTTTGGTTTTTTACCCGGGGCCCAGTATATAGAAGTTACGGTTAAAACATTTTTTGTTAAACCGCTGTTCAGATCCTCAGACAGTTCCTTGCTATGAGGTTCCATGTTACTCCACTCCCCATCCCCCTTCCCTTTCCCCTTTTTTGAAAAACTTTGGTAGGTAAAAAAAGTCGGGACGTTTTTCCCAATTTTGGTTAGGGTGTAAAATAGGGGTTTTGGTTATTGCGGGGGCTGGTTCCTTTACAGAGTCACTCCTGTTGGGGCGCTTGCCCTGCTTATAACTCAGGACGAGCATAGACTCAATAGGAACTTATAGGGACATTACACTTTTAGTCCCTAAATGTCCATCCTGAGATCAACAATATTTGGTAAGCCTATTGAATTATAGTTAATGGTTTTCTTGGGCATTGTATTTTATTTGGTATTTTTTAAAATAAGAGTAAAAATAAAAGTTATTTTTTAACTGTATAATACATGCCCCTTTTTTTTTGTGGTAAATACTTTTTAATGGATGGATTTCCCGGGTTGATTGGGGAATTTTCATGTAAAATATGAGGTTCCATGTTAAAACTTCCAATGACCAGTACGAAGGGGGTTTTTGGGGCATAAAACACCTGCTTCCATTCACACCTGGGGACCTTTTTAAAAAAAAACCCCGAGCCACATGACCCCTTTGGGGGGAAGATATAAAAATTGGGTTTTAATTTGTCCTTTTTCATTAGGGGTTACTCCTTTTGTTGCCAGTGGTTTAGACATTAATGACAGTGTTTTTGAGATTTTTTAAAAAAGGCACACTTTATCCCCAAGCTTTACATGTTCTACTTTATTTGTATCAAAGTTTTTTATATCTTCAGCGTTTTTTCCATGAAAAGATATAAGCCCATTTTTTCAAAATGTGAGGGCTGTCTAAAATTTTTTTTTTGGATACTGAAATGTTTAAAAGGATAGGACAGCCTTTTTAAATCTTTTAAAACCACCAAAAAGGTTCTTTACTTTACACCAAAAAATTTACCCAAAAAATTTTGGGAGGGCTGATGTGGGGAAAACCTTTTCCCTCGGGTTTCTTTCCCCCTTTACTTTTTAAACCCCACCCCCCTTTTTTCCCCAGCAAGGCCAAAAAAAAAAAATTGGGCCCAAAAAATTTTTTTAATGTGAAACAAGGTAGGAGTGCCAGTCTGTGGAAGCAGATTGCGTCAGAACTGCATTACAAGTATTTCTCCCCCCATCGCGTAGATTTGCCGTCATTTACCTGAGTTTGCCTATTTTTTTATCTGATCCTACAGATTGCTACTTAAATGTTATTATGCCCATTACAAAATGACTTGAAGGGTTATTCCAACAATGACGGCAGAAATTTGATAGTGAAAAATCCCCCCAAAAAGAAGTGGGGGGGTTCCTTTTCCCCCTTGGTTCCATGGGAAACAATGAGACACCAGAAGATTTCCCTTTGGTCCATTTTGTCTGGGTTTAAACCATATGAAACAATAACCTCTCCTACAAAGTTCCTTCTATATGAAGAGTTGCCTATGATAAGTTTTTGGAAGAGAGAACTGCGGGAGAAATTTTAGTGGTAATTGGTAAGAAATTTTTGAGATATTTTTAAATCTAATTGAATTTGGTTTATTGCCCTTTTATTAATTTTTCCCGTTATCTTCCCATCATTTTTGAAATCCCCAAAATTTTGGAAAATCACAACAATGTTTGTTACAAAAAAGGGAAAGGCCTTCAAAAAAAAAGACAGCTAAAAGCGAAAAAAAGAACCCCACCCAGCTTCTAGGGGCCCCAGTTTACAAATTCTTTCTTGAAATCCAAACCCCTTTTCCTATTTCCAATGCAGGTTACACATAGATGCTTGCCAATTTTAAAGGCAGGAAGGAAGGGCACGGCTCGGGCGGGAGGCATGAAAAAATTCATTCAGTTTTTGAGGGTTTTTATTTAACGAAAAGACTCGCTTAAATTTGGTTTTTAAAATTACAAAAAAAAACTGGTAATCTGGAACCCAATTCCCGCGCCCTATTAACTGAACCCTTTTGTGTATGTAATAAAACAGATGCAAATAAGAATATAGAAATGCATTCGACAGGCAGGACAATGAAAGGTCACTGGATCACAGTGTTAGATTTTTTTGCCCCAAATTTAAAGAGGCAAGCATTTTATCTGCACCCTTTTACTTTACCTTTTCCTATCCCCACTCTGGGAAACCCCAAAAATTTGTATTTTCAGATTTAACGGCGTTAAAGGCTTTTTTACCCCCACGGTAAAGGTTTATTTTCCCTTAAACTGGGGGCCCCGAATTAGTAGGAAAAACAAACCCCTAAAGCCTGTAAAATGAAAAGCATTCTTTCACCATAAATGCTGTTGTCCAACTTTTCCTTCAGGTGGATGAAGCTTTTTTTTTTTTTAAAAAACAACAATAAAACAATTCCCCTTTTCAAGTATAATTCCCATTCGCCCCTTATTTTTTTTTTAATTTTACCTTTTCACAAATTTCTTTCTATAACATTTTAACACTGAAAAAACCATTTTCACAAAACCAATTTTTATTTTAGGGGAAATGGGTTTTCAAATTTAAAAAGGGTTAAAAGGAGTTTTCTCACCATGCAGTTGAGCCACAGCCAGCTTTAGACTCTTACATTCTTTTCAGGCTGTGGGTGGGTATGTAGCAGTGATTGGCATATCAGCTCTGTTGTTCCTACCTATTTCCCGTAAGGGGAACGGCCTTTCCCGGGATAAAACCAAACTTTTTATGGTTTTGGGGAATGCTTCTGTCCGTAGTTTGCGGATTAACCTGTCCCCCTTATCATTGCTTACACTAAGGTGAATGCTGTTTATTTTTATGATAAAGGGAAAAAAGGGGAAAATTCCCCCCAAAATGCCCGGGCAGAAAACCCTTTTTCCCCAAAACCATAAAAGATGGGGTTTTTATTCTGTATGGCCTACCCTTTTCAAACCCGAAAACCGGGGGGCGAAAGTTTTTGCATGTTTTTTCCAAAATTTTTTTCGGGGCGCCCCGCGGTAAAGAAAATCGCCCAAAATAGGGAAAAATGTGCAGTGTAGGGCTACTGGGTGGATTTTTTTATTTAAAATGTATGGGGATTGCTGGCCCCCCTTCAAAAAAATTTTTTAAAATTCCCAAACCAAAAAAACCCTTTTCCATTTGGGGCTTAGCCTTACCTGACATGACCCGCCCGGGGGTTTTTACAACGTTTTTATTAAAACAAGGCTAAAAAGAAACTCTGAGGGGTGGGAAATTCCCCACGGCAAATATTTTGGGGCATACCTGTGCACGTCGCTATGTGTCTGCTGTGGGAAGTACACGAAAAGACCAGGGGCGTTTCTTCCCCCTAGCACTCCAGCCCCCCCCCTTTTACTCTTTTCCCTTTCTCCGCATAAGCACTGGATAGAAGCAACATGTCACTTCTTTAGCCAGTGGCGCAGTACACGCTGGGAATACGTTGCAATATTATAGCACTCAGTAAGTGCTATGATATTACTGTATTTGCGGGGCAGACCTCTGATGCATTGCAATGCAATTACGCCCTAAGTATTCCTCCCAAATACGTCATGTGAACATACCCTAAAGAGAGAAAGCTTCTCATTTAGTTAAGTAAACAAAGACAGTTGCTAGAGATTAGACTCTGCACTGAATGACTCACCATGGTTGAACTAAGTGACTGAATGCAGTTTAGAGGAATAAGAGAGAGCAGGGAGAGATTGGGAGACATGGTCGTACCCAGAGACAATTGTGTACTTTAAGAATAGATAAAACCCTCTTATATTCTGACCAAAGCAAGATCAAAAGAGCAATGAATTTGACAATAGTCTTCATCCTTAGTCTTTACCTTTCATGGTAAAAACTAATAATTGTAGTAATAAAAACCGCTAGAAAGGGATGAGTTAAAGGGTTCAGAACTTATTTAGAAAATGCATCCCAGGGGTATGAGTAATAGATGCCAAGGAAGAAACATATCTTCTGAGAGCTACAACTACACTTCTAGTTTTGACTGGTGAGACAAACTGACATTTTGGGTGATATGTATGTATCGGGCTGCACCAGAAGTCTGGAGTCTTTTCAGCCCGAAAACTGGCACAGCCCTGTTCTCTATATTTTTAAGCAAGCACACTCCAATATCAGGTTCATTACAAAGCATCCGCAGCACGTTGTAATGCACCTGATATTGGAGGGCGTGCTGGAGACGTGTCGCACTACAACCGTACTAAATTACACATTTATTCAGGCACATTACTGCTGGAGCCAGAAGTGTCCCTTAGTAGCTAGAAAGCAATAAATTTATGACCCACAGTAGAACAGGTTCATAGATTCCGGTGCCTTCTTCACTACAAATGTGCACAAAAAAGCGTCTGGGCACCAAAACTCATCTAGTTACATAGTTGGTACAGTTGAAAAAAGACATATGTCCATCAAGTTCATCCAAGGGTGGGGAAAATGTGGGTGAAGGGGGGGAGATAAGGAGTTTAAGCCTAGTTTCCTGTCAGGACCGCTCAGCGAGCGGGAGGTGGATCCACTGGTCACCGCTAGGAGTTGGCGTAGCCTACGTCGGGGAACGGAGTCTAAGGGGCCCCTTGTTTTCACCGAAGCCCGCCGCAAGGCAGGACGGGCTTTGCTGCAGGGAATCCCCCAGGTCGCTACCCCGACGCAGGACCCAGCGGTGAGGGCCGAAGCAGGTGACGTAGGCACAGGAACCCCCGGAGCGTGGTAATTGAATAGCAGGACACTGGAGCGTAGAACCCGATAGGCAGAACAGGTTAGGCAGGACTGACGAGGCAGGAGCGAAACGTAGAATGCGGAAACTGTCAGAGGAAAACGCCAGCAGATGCAGACAAACGTTGCTAACATAGGGACACCAACAATTGGGGCGCCGACGGCAGGAAGGGGCATCCCTATAAAGCCCAAGCTCAAAGGCCATAGGTGGAAAGGTGAGCACCAATTAGGTGCTATCCCTTTAAAACTAGGAAGCTGCTCGCGCGCGGCCCCTAGTGGCCGGCCGGGAAAGTGCAGGCAGAAGCAGAGACTGCCGCATGGCGCTGAAGGAGGAAGCTGGATGCAGCCAGGTAGGTAGTGGCGCAGCGCAGCGCATGCCGGGGCTGGCTGCGCCTGGGGCTGGGCGCCTGGTCCGCGGCACGAGAGGTGGCAGGAGCTGGGAGGTGTGAGTGACCGCGGCCCGGGGGCCGGACCGCAGCGCACGGCGTTACAGTACCCCCTCCCTTAGGGCCCCTCCTTCCAGAAATCCGGAGACTGTGAAAAAGTTGGATGAGGGTGGGAGCGTTGATGTTTTCTTGAGGCTCCCAGGACCTCTCCTCGGGCCGTAGCCCTTCCAATCCACGAGGTAGCAAGTCTTGCCTCTAGAACGCTTCATGTCCAGGATCTCTTTAACTTCGTAGATGTCTTCGGTATTAGGAGGTGCGGCAACAGGAACCACCTTGCGAGAATACCGATTGAGAATCACCGGTTTCAGGAGAGACACATGAAATGAATTGGGGATGCGGAGGGAGGGAGGCAAGCGGAGTTTGTAGGATACCGGGTTGATCTGTCGTAGAACGCTGAAAGGACCAAGATAGCGTGGTGCAAACTTTAAACTAGGCACTCGGAGGCGGATGTGTTTGGAGGAGAGCCAAACTTTATCTCCAGGTTGGTAAGTAGGAGGCGCTCTGCGTTTCTTGTCAGCTTGCGCTTTAAACCGGGTGGCCGCATGACACAAATTTTGACGGGTGAGTCGCCAAATTTGAGAAAAGTCCCGTACTAGGTTGTTGGCAGCAGGAACTTCAGAAGAGGCAGACAGTGGCAGAGGAAGACGAGGATGTTGACCAAACACCACATAGAAGGGAGACTCCCCTGAGGACTCACTAGTATGGTTGTTGTAGGCGAACTCCGCCCAGGGGAACAGAGAGACCCAATCGTCTTGCCGGGCTGAGATAAAGTGGCGCAGGTAGTTCACCAGGACCTGGTTGATCCGCTCCACTTGGCCATTAGACTGTGGGTGATATGCAGATGAGAAATCCAATGTACTCCTCTATCAGAGACGATGTTAGAAGGCATACCATGCAAACGGAAGATGTGCTGTATGAACAATGAAGCCAGTTGTGGAGCCGAAGGAAGACCTGGCAGGGGTGTGAAAAGCGCCATCTTGGAGAATCGGTCCACCACGACACAGACAACCGAACACCCCTTGGAGGGTGGGAGATCAGTCACAAAGTCCATAGCGATGTGGCTCCATGGTGTTTCGGGCACTGGCAATGGCAACAGATAACCAGCAGGTCGAAGACGAGAGCTCTTACTCCGGGCACAATTAGGGCAAGCAGCCACGAAATCCTTGACGTCCTGTGCGAGGGAGGGCCACCAGTAGTGACGTGCGATGAGGCGGAGAGATTTACGATAGCCAGCATAAACCCGGGCCCACTTTGAAGCGTGACCCCAGACAGAATGCGTTTCCTCAGGGTGGGACGCACAAAGGTCTTACCAGGTGGGATTTCCCGCAACCTTACGGGTGCAGCATGAACCAGGCGTTCGGGGGGGATCATGTACTGTGGTTCAGATTCAGAGTCGGAGGCATCTGTTGCACGTGACAGAGCATCGGCCTTGAGATTTTTTGCGGCTGGCCGGAAATGGAGGATGAAGTTGAAACGAGAAAAGAATAAGGACCACCGGGCCTGACGAGGATTCAAGCGTTGTGCTGTCTGTAGGTAAAGCAGGTTCTTATGATCCGTATAGATGGTCACAGGATGCAGAGCGCCCTCCAGAAGATGCCGCCATTCACCCAAGGCCAATTTGATCGCCAGTAGTTCTCTGTCCCCAATGGAGTAGTTTTTCTCCGCTGGCAAGAAGGTCTTTGAGAAGAAGCCACAGGTGACGAATTTGCCCTTGGCATTCTTTTGTAGAAGCACAGCTCCAGCTCCGACTGAGGACGCATCAACTTCCAGAAAGAAGGGGCTCTCAGGGTCCGGGCGGTGAAGCACAGAGGCGGAGGCAAAGGCTGCTTTTAACCGGGCAAAGGCTTCTTCAGCCTCTGAGGTCCATAGACGAGGGTTACTGCCTTTCTTGGTGAGAGCGACAATAGGAGCTATGAGCGTGGAGAAATGCGGAATAAATTGGCGGTAGTAGTTGGAGAAACCGATGAACCGCTGGATAGCTCGAAGACCGACAGGGCATGGCCAGTTCAATACTGCCGAAGAATTTTCAGGATCCATTAGAAGACCTTGCGCAGAGGTTATGTACCCCAGGAAAGGTAAACTGGTTCGTTCAAAAAGACACTTCTCCAACTTGTCATAGAGATGGTTGCGTCTAAGGCGAGAGTGTACCAGACGAACATGAGCCCGATGGGATTTTAAATTCGGGGAGTAGATCAAGATGTCGTCCAAGTAGACAAGTATGCAGTGGTAGAGAAGGTCTCGGGAGATGTCGTTTACAAATTCTTGAAATACAGCGGGGGCATTGCAAAGGCCAAAGGGCATGACAAGATATTCATAATGGCCATTGCGGGTGTTAAAGGCGGTCTTCCATTCGTCCCCCTCGCGTATTATGGATCAGATTGTAAGCGCCCGGAGTTCGAGCTTGGAGAAGACCGTGGCTCCCTGGATCTATCGAAGAGCTCCGAAATCAACGGCAATGGGTAGCGATTTTTGATAGTGATCTTATTGAGGCCTCGATAATCTATTTCCAGGTCGCAAGGACCCGTCCTTCTTCTCGACAAAAAAGAAGCCAGCCCCTGCGGGAGATGAAGACTTGCGGATAAAGCCCCTTTTCAGATTTTCCTTGATATACGCCGACATGGCCTCAGTTTCCGGCCGGGACAAGGGGTACACTCTACCCCGGGGAGGTATAGATCCTGGCTGCAGCTCTATAGGACAATCGTAGGGCCGGTGAGGAGGAGTCCGCGCCAGAACACTCGCAAATTTTACTGAGCAGATATGGAGCTGGAACGGTAGGAAGAAGGGTAGAGGCACCCACCAAACGTGGAGGACGTGGTGCCAAAATGCAACTGGAGTGGCACCGGGTGCCCCAACGAGTGACTTCACCCGTTTCCCAGTCAATGATGGGGCTGTGGTCCCGCAGCCAAGGAAGCCCCAAGAGGAGAGTACTAGCGGAGCATGGCAAGACAAGGAAAGAGATCTTTTCCTGATGTAGTACTCCTATACGTAACTTAAGGGGCTGCGTGCGGTGCCGGATGGTGCAGGAGAGGACTTCTCCATTCACGGAAGAAACGGAAAGAGGCTTGTCCAAGGGAATCACTGGCAGCCGGTACCTATCCACAAGAGCAGGATGGATGAAGTTGCCCACCGACCCAGAGTCCACAAAGGCGGCAACTCGAAGGCCTGATCCGGAGGGAAGCGTTAGAGTGACCATCATGGTCAATGGCGGAGAGGAAAGTTCCGTGCCCAGGTTCGCCTCTCCCACGAAGCCTAGGCTCTGTCGTTTCCCGGACGCAGGGGGCACTCCCTACGCAGATGATCTTGGGCACCGCAGTAGAGGCAGAGTCCTTGGTTGCGCCGTCGAGTCTTTTCCTCCTCCGACAGGTGGGCCCTATCAACTTGCATGGGCTCCTCCCGATTGGATGCAGGGACAGGCTGCAGGGGACGCTGGAAGACAGGTGCAAGTCGAGAACTCCTACGGGGGCGATAATTCTCCCGTTGAAGCCGAACCTCCTGTTGACGTTCTGAGAAACGGATGTCGATGCGGGTGGCCAAGGTGATGAGGTCGTCCAGGCTGGTGAGCAGGTCACACCCCGCTAGTTCATCCTTAATACGACCGGCCAACCCCTCCCAGAAGGTTGCGACCAGGGCCTCGTTGTTCCAGGACAACTCTGAGGATAGAGTCCGGAATTGTACAGCATACTGTCCCACTGAGGAGTCACCTTGTCGGAGACGAAGAAGGGAAGAGGCAGCAGAGGAGGCTCGTCCCGGCTCTTCAAATACCTTGTGGAAGGCGGACAGGAAATTCGCTAGATTGGCTGTCAGCGGATCTCCACGTTCCCACAGAGGTGTCACCCAGGCCAGTGCTTCACCGGAGAGGAGAGAAATAATGAAGGCCACTTTAGCCCGATCAGTGGCGAATTGGTGTGCCAGGACCTCGAAGTGGATTGTGCACTGGTTCAGGAATCCACGGCAGGCCTTGGGACCCCGTAGTAGCGAGGTGGCAGAGGCAGGTGCAGGGAGGAACTGTTAGATGCTGCGGGTACCGAAGCGAGAACCGGACTGGAGACAGGTGCCGAAGCCGGGGCCGCAGGGAGTTCTGGGAGTCGAGCCGCAAGGTTCTGGAGCATGACGAAGAGTTGTTCTTGACGGACGCCCTGGCGCGTAATTTCAGCCACAAGGCTCTCTGGGTCTGGTAGCGGTTGATCGGTGGGATCCATGGCCCAATTGTACTGTCAGGACCGCTCAGCGAGCGGGAGATGGATCCACTGGTCACCGCTAGGAGTTGGCGTAGCCTACGTCGGGGAACGGAGTCTAAGGGGCCCCTTGTTTTCACCGGAGCCCGCCGCAAGGCAGGACGGGCTTTGCTGCAGGGAATCCCCCAGGTCGCTGCCCCCGACACAGGACCCAGCGGTGAGGGCTGAAGCAGGTGACGTAGGCACAGGAACACCCAGAGCGTGGTACTTGAATAGGCAGGACACTGGAGCGTAGAACCCGAGTAGGCAGAACAGGCTAGGCAGGACTGACGAGGCAGGAGCAGAAACGTAGAATGCGGAACTGTCAGAGGAAACGCCACAGACGCAGACAACGTTGCTTAACGTAGGGACACCAACAATTGGGCGCCGACGGCAGGAAGGGGCATACCTATAAAGCCCAAGCTCAAAGGCCATAGGTGGAAAGGGGAGCACCAATTAGGTGCTATCCCTTTAAAACTAGGAAGCTGCTCGCGCGGCCCCTAGTGGCCGGCCAGGAAAGTGCAGGCAGAAGCAGAGACTGCCGCATGGCGCTGAAGGAGGAAGCTGGATGCAGCCAGGTAGGTAGTGGCGCAGCGCATGCCGGGGCTGGCTGCGCCTGGGGCCAGTCGCCCGGTCCACGGCACGGGAGGTGGCAGGAGCTGGGAGGCGTGAGTGACCGCGGCCCGGGGGCCGGACCGCAGTGCGCGGCGTTACATTTCCTCTACTGATAAAAGCTTTAAAATCCATAAGGCAAGAACCAATCAGCTCTAAGGAAGATTTTATTCCTGATCCCAGAGTTGCCATCAGACAGGATCCAGAATTCTACATGGCTACATGCGTTATAATATTCCTTAGTTTCAGGTAATTATCTAACTCTTTCTTGAAACTCCCAACTGTTCCTGCTGTGATCAGCTCCTCAGGCAGGCTTTTCCACAGATTTACAGTTTCCCCAAAAGTGAAGAAACGCTTTTCTCCTCTGGAGATTGAGCCCAATGTACCAGGGCGTGCTAGGGTCCTAAAACATTCGGGCACGGGCCCTTTGTTAGCGGTGAGTGTAAGGAACAACTGCGTCCGCTAAGGGCATAGAGTGGGTCTAGTGCGTGAGCCCGTTTTATACATCCTTCATGCCATTTAGATGTTCGGGGGACATCCATATGCATGAAGGGGTGAATTAAAACCCTGCCGCTAGCTTCCAGCAGCAAGACTCTGCTCTTGACTCCCTTAATGATGGTCTCTGACCACATACCCCATCCCCCAGCCCACGGCCCTACAGCATTGTCCCCACTCCTACCTTCCTGTTGAATTCAAAATATATGTTGCAACCCTCATTTTCTTCCCAATTTGGGGCACAAAAGTGCCTCTTATACGGTATCTGTGGTGATGTAGTTTAACTCCTAAATGACACAGCTGTTTTCCATTTTTTTTTTTTTCTTCTTTTCATCTATAACTCTTTTTTTTTTTATGTTAATAGAGCCGTGTAAAGGCTTAATTTTGTGCAGGATGACAGACTTCTTTTACTGCACCTATTTTGGGCTATATATGTTTTTTTGATCACCTTGATTTCCAAATTTTATGAGGCAAAGGGAATATAAAAATCCTGGTAGTGTTTTTTTTTACAGCGCTTACTGTGGGGCATAAACACGATTACAGCAATACCCAATTCATACCATTTTATAGTTTTTTTTTTAATCTTGTAGTAATGTTACACAAAAAAAATAAATAAAATGTTCTGCATCGTTAAATTCTAAATAGCTATAAATATTTTCATTGGTACTGTTCTGAGGTTCATGGACTTTTTGATTGCTTTTTATTCAATTTCTTGCACAGTGGTGAACAAAAATGTTTTTGTTTTTTTTTTTTTGTTTTTTTTTGGGGGTAGGCAGTCTTCATGGAGGGGGTAAAATCAGTTCTATAGCACAGGGTTGATACGCAAAACGGTGATGCCAAATATGTGTACTTTTTTTTACAATTTTTAAATTTAAAAGCAAATTTTTAATGAGGGAAAAAGGTTTTTATGTGTGTTTTTGTGTTTGTTTTTTTTTCACTTTTTATTTGCTTGACTACTTTAATATATCAGACTTTAATACACACAGGACAGTATATACACAAATTAACACACAGTAAAATATTGGACATGTGTATATACTGTTCCTGTATATATACAGTATATTACAGTATATATATTTAATACACAATATATTAAATAGTATATAATATATATATATATAATATATATATATTATTATATATATATATATATATATATAATATACATACACACACACATAGATGTTACTTCACTTCACACAGGGACAGTATATACATGTGTAATACTTATATCTGGGTGTTACATTTGAGTATATACTGTCCCTGTTGAAGTGCATGTGTGTGTGTGTGCGTGTGTGTATGTATATACTATAATTTATATATATATATATATATTATATATATATATATATATATAATATATATATATATATATTAAGTGTGTATATAAATATATATATACTGTAATATACACACAGGAAACAGTAACTACACATGTCCAATATTTACCTGAGTGTTACATTTGAGTATATACTGTCCCTGTGTGTATGTATATACTAATATACTGTACTTCTGTGAAACATGTGAGGTGGGAGCATGGCCCTACATCCTGCCTCAGGACATACCTTATGCAGGGTCACAGTCACTGGGGTCCTAGAAGCTCCAGGGCTATTTAAGCAGCTCTGGAAGACTTGAGGAAACCAGAAGCTCGTTCTGGTTTCCATAGTGATGGGGCCGACGATCTTCTGCAGTAGCCGTCAGAAGCAGGCAGGGAACCTTGCTGTCGGTGCTGTAGCTCCGGGGGAGGGCTGTGCAGGGAGCACATCAGAGGAGGGGCTGCTCTCACTGCTCCCTGAGAGTGCTGAGGCTCTGGTGGTGGGCGGAGCTTCTCACTGCAGGGAGCAGAGAGAGTTAGGAGACTAATCATTCGGGGCAGAAGGCTTTACATCCGGGGCTTCTGCCCCGAATGATGCTGCCTAGCGACGCCCCTGCATGTCGCTCTATTTGTCTGTAAAATACAGATGTTCTGCTGTGAAGAAGCAGTTGAGGCTATGCTCTGTAGGCAGTTGGTCCAAAATTGGTTCATAGAGCGACAATTGGTAAACTAGCAACTAGGACTAAGTTATAGAAACAATCGCGCCCCCTTGTAAAAAAAAAAAATATATATTAGAAGTTCAAATTATCCCCCTTTTGCCATTTTAAAACTAAAAAAAATAAAGTAATAAAAAGTTACACATATTTGGTATCACCGTATCCAAAAAGTCCAGTCTATTATAATATAACATCATTTATCCCATACGCTGAACACCATAGAACAAAAAAAATTCCAAATGCCAAAATTGTGGTTTTATGGTAATTTCACGTCCCATAAAAAATGGAATAAAAAAGGCGCATGTATTCCAAACTGGTAGCAGTAAAAAGTACACTTCAGCCCACAAAAAATGCCGCCGCCCATAGGTATTAGTACAAAAAAGTTATTGGTCGCAGAAAATGGTGCCGTGGCGCAAATTTCAAAAATAGAAAATGTTTGGAATTTTTTTTTACTGTACCAAAACATAACTGAAACTGTAGAGGTTTGGTATTTCCAGATGCTTATCAACCTGTAGAATACAGATAACACATCATTTTTGCCAGAGAGTGAATGACCTAAAAAAAACAACAAACATGGCACAAGTACATTTTTTTTTACATTTTGTGCAACGGTGAAAGATACCAGGAAAAAACGAATGTGTCAACCAAAAAAAAACACAAGGTCCTTAAGGGGTTAAAGTCGTGTAGAATGCACCAGAATGGTATGAATCTGTTCTACTGTGGGTCATAAATTTAGCACTTTCTAGTTCCACTACGACAACTCATGTTCAGCTAAATCACTTTTGAATTGGTCTGCCTGTTCCAGCATTAATGCGCCTAGTTTTGCCGTCCTCCAGTCATACATGTGTAGCATCATATGGTTGTGGTGCGACACAGCCCCAGAATGCCCCAACATCTTAGGCGTATTGCAAAGTGCCACGGTGCTGCAAAATGCGCCTACTTTTGAAGTGTGTCTGCTCATACATCAAGAGCATAGGGCTTCACCGGTTTATGGGCTGAAAGGACAGCAGAATATTGGTGCTGCCCTAAACATACATGTTGCCCAAAATGTTAATGCTGGCTATGATGGAAATGTGTCAGAGTACATAGTGTATTGTAATTTTTTTTCTTAACCGGTAAATGTACCAATGCTGACCCCTGTCCATCACCAAATGGACACATGAGCCTCAGAACTGGATCATGGGACAACAGAGGAAAATTGACTTGTCTGATCATTTATATTTTCTTTTACATCATGTAGGTGGCCAGATGTGTATTTGTCACTTACTTGGATTGGCACAAGGATGTACACTGGTAAGACAGCAAACTAGACAAGTCAGTCTGACGGATTGCCCAATATTCTGCTGGGAAACCTTGGGTCTTGACATTCATGTGAATGTTACTTTGTCACAAATCATTTGCATAAACATAGTTCATAAGTACAAGAAATATTCAGCTCATCCGATTTGTCCACACTGTTTACAGCAGGGAAGGCACAGAGAGAGTTGAGCCAATTCTCTATATCCAGTATAGATGAGCAAAAACACTAGCTTCCATCCAGAACCATATTAAATTTACTTCATCTTTTTATTTAATTCTTTAAAAAGATCCAAAGCCTGGGCCATAAGTATACAAAAAATGAACAGACAGCAGAGATCCCTAGCCCACACGCTGACGCGTTTCGTGCAGCTACAATTCTTTCTACAATTAAGAACACCTTAGACATCTCTTCTCAAAAGTCTTATTCTTTTAACCTTTCCTCATAACTAAGAACATTGTTTTAGACCATGTATTCTCCAAAGGCAGTTGCCTCCTTCAGCAGGATAATTCTGCTGCCCCACTTCAAAATTGTTCAGGAATGGCTTTAGTAACATGACAAAAGATTGGATTCCAAATTCTTCAAATCTAGATTGGAATCAGTGTCTGTGGGATGTGCAAAGAAAAAAAATATATAATCCATAGAGCCTCTACCATAAAATCTAATGAAATATGATATACATGTATGCAATGAACAAACTTTATTTGCTGGAAATGTACTTTAAGCTTTACTTAAAGGGGTTTTATCGTTACAAAGATCATGTCTCAGATTATGGGAACAGTAAAAATAAGCACTTTTGTAATTGGGTTGCATTACCTCTGTCACTTGGTTTAGCAGATATCAGCTTCGCTGTAAATTTGTCTTTTATTTCTGATGTTGCTGGGTCAGAACGCCCCTGGGTCAATTCCTGTGCCCTAGACACGCCCCCTGCACTGTGATTGGCTGGCTGACATTTCATTCAGCCTGTTGGGATATGCCCCTAGACAGGAAACGTCATGGCCACGCCCCCTGCGCTGTGATTGGCTGCCTGCACACTCTGTGTTTACTCCCCTCTGAGCTGTTAAAATCGATAGTGAAACCAGAGTCTGCTGGCTCTATGTACATCTCAGCTCTATGGTGATGATCTGGGCAATTACTGCCTGTTTAAAGGGCTTTTGCCAAGAGGTTGATTCACCTCCTCACAGGTTCAGTTTGAACTTTGAAAAGAAGGCGTTCTGTTCCTCAGATCGAATGCAAGCCCCGCCTCCTTATGACATCATCATCTGTATTGTATAACATAAGGATTCAACACTGTGTCTTTATGAGCTGCTTGTATTGTACAGTGCATAGGTTATCAGCTTGGTAAGCCAGAGGTTGGTAGTTCAAGGCCCCATCGTTTTTTTTTCGTTTTTTTTTTCTTTTATAAATTGTACACATATGTAAATATATGAAAATATATGTGTAGACATCTATAATTTTATATATATATACATATCAGAAAGCTCCCCTATTAACAGTTTCCAAAACCTCAAAAAGTCCTTTTTTCCCCCTTCGGTCCCCCAATTTTAAAAAGTTCAGGGGCTTTTAAACATCCCCAAAAGTTGGGTTTAAAATTTTTCTTAGTTGGGTTTAGTTTTTTTGGGTGTAAAAAAAAAAAATTTTCCCCCGACCCCAAAAACTTTATTTATCATTTTTTTGAATAACAAAATTTTTTTGGGGAAAGTTTTGTTTACAAAAAGGGGTTTTTATCGTTAAAAAACCAAGTTTGGGGGCAAATTTTTTTTTTTTTTTTATTTTTATTTGGGGAAAAAAAATTTTTGTGTAAATCTTTTTTATTTTTTTTTTTTTTAAAGTTTTTTAAATTTTTTAAAAACCCCCTTTAAAATTTTTCCCCTAAATTTTCCATTAGTTTTAATTCCCTAAAAAAAATATGGAGCCCCCCTTGGTGGGTTTTTAACCGGTTTCCCCGGGGTTTTAAAAAGGGAAAAAACCGGTTGTGGTTATGAATTTTGCTCAAAATGGTGAGATTTGGGAAATTATGTTTTTGGGGCCCCAAGGGGGGTTATTATCTGGGTTTTATTGGGGTTTTTAAAAAGGGCTTTTCTTTTCCTAATGAATAAAAGGCCCCCCCTTTTACTTTTTAACGTTTAGGGAAAATAAAAATTAAACCACTTTTTTTTTCCCCCTTTGTTAAGTAGGGGGTTGAAAAAAGGGGATTGGGAAATTTTAAAATTTTTTTTTTTTTTTTTTGTTTTTTTTCTTTTTAAAAATTGTTAAATTTTAAATTTGAAAATTGGTAACTCTTATTTTAAAATTATCCCTCAAAAACCCCCAAATAATTTTTAAAATTAAAGTAAAAAAGATTCAAAAAATTTTAAAATGTTTATTTTATGGGGATGGGGACTGAAAAGGGGGATTGTAGGGAAATATAAAATATGGAATTACAAAAAAGGGCCCCACATTTGTGTTTAAAAAATTTTAAGGGGGGGGGGGGGGGGGAAAATTTTTTTTTTTTAAACCTTTTGGATGGGAAAAAAATTTTTTGGAAGACAAACCCTCAACCCTACCCCAAACCCCAAGCTTTCGGGGTTTAACAGGTTTTTTTCCCTGATTTTTTCCCCCCCCTTTTCCCTTTTCATGCAAAAACAGAGTCTTTTTAAGTGACATTTGTTTTGTATTGGGAAAAGGTTTCCCTTTGTCAGTAAAATTTGGTGAATACCACTAGAGCAGAAGTTAAAGCGCTGGCTTTCAGTGTGTAAACTAAAAATTTAAATAGATTAATAGTGCTTGCTGCAGCTTTTTTGGAGCCTCAAGGCGCAGACATAAGCATGCGGAGGTACAGAGTGTTATATCCAGACAACCTCGCTCCCCTGCTTCAAACCCAAAAAGATGATGTCCAGTCTTCAGTGAGGGAAGAAGCTCTGGGAGGGGAGACAGCCGCTGGGGAGAGGGGAAAAAACGCCCCCGGGTTTTAAAAATCAATCTGAAAGGGAAAAATTAGCAGAACAGCCAGAGCAGCTCAAAAAAAAAAATCCCCTTTAAGTATGCCAACTACCATTCCAAGTCAAGATTCTTGTTTTATAAATTAGAGATTCATTTAATAAGTTATCTTTTATACCTAACACATTTTATGTGAATTATTTTGCAAGTATTGTGTTAAAAATAGGGCTGATTATCTTTTCATTTTTTTTCCCATTTTTTGTTTTTTTTTTTTTTTTAGGGTTTTTAATTTCTTATGGGGAAATATATGTTGTATAATTGTTATACATTATGGCTTTATAACCCAAAGAAAAAAAAAAAAATTTTGGGGGGGAGCTAGCTAAATTTTCTTTTTTCCCCAGTCATTGCAATTTACAAGCAGTAGTGTACTACAACACTAGAAAAAAATAGTAGGCAAGAACTGAGAGTTGCAGCAGCATCTAATTTTCTAAAAAATTTTGCAAATGATATTTAATTACTTAAATTGGTTTTCATTGAAAGCTAAGTTTTACCCGGGGTAGGGAGAAATTTTTCTATTAGTTTAGCTTGGGGAAAAAAATTTACAGTCTGCTTTTTTTTGGGAAATAGTTTATTTTGTTGAATAAACCAACGGTGATTTGGGTAAATTTTACGTATCTCTAGAAAAGTCAAAAAAATAATAATGTGTGCAAGCATATAGCATTACTTTGGATGCAGATTGTGCCAGAATTCTGGTGCAACTGCCTTGATAAATGTGCCCCATTGTGTAAGATATTAAATGATTTAGCAAATTATGCTAATGAGTTCAACCAAATCAGACTCATAAAAGGGAATCTGTTAAAATGTTAGATTAGAAGTCTACTATATTTTTTATGGATATTTTTGATATAATAGTTATATCTTTTAAGGACTGAATGACTAAAAAGCACAAGCTAGTGATAGACATGTTGTTTCCAGCTCTGTGTCCCTTATTCTGTAAGATACAGCAATTTCAGAACATTTAGGGATGCTTGTATTAAACCTGTTTTGGTCTAAGACTTTGTTTGTTGCTTATATCAACCAATCAGAGCTCCCCTTTCATTTTATAAGAGCACCATATGAAATGAAAATGGAGCTCTGATTAGTTGCTATGGGTAACAAAGATAGTCTTAGACCTAGACAGTTTTCATACATGATGTCTATAATGTTCAAATCTGGCAGTTTGCAGCCTGTTCTGCCAGAAGAGTGTCCAGATTATTCATGAGCAGATTAGCCCTGCCCACCCTCAACTAGCCCCGTCTATTCACAGCTGATTTGACTTATAACTGAATAGGCAGAAACCTGAGACTAAATGGCAGAAGGGTGGAGCTAGCCATAAATGGGTGGGGCTAACACCTGCTCATGAATAAACTAGACTCTTCTCTCACAGAACAAGCTGTAAACTGCTAGATTTGACCAATAAATGCTCTGAAACTGCTGCATCTTAGAGAATAAGGGACACAGAGCTGGAAACAACATGTCTATCACTAGCTTGTACTGTTCTCCGCAAAGGTGGCATAATCTATGTGACAGGTTCCCTTTAAAGCAGTGATAATTGCCAATCTTGTACTCTACTCTTTATATCTGTATTTTTAGGACTACAATACTTTCATGGACAGGTAGTGGACTCTCTGTGTCACTTGTGAATTTGGTGTAAAGAGTGGAATCTAAGGATCCCCTGGTCTTCACCCTCAATCTCTACAGGGGACTTGAATTTTGCTGCAGGGACCTCCCAGATCGCTACCCTCGACATGGTCACTTGCGTTGGTGGCTGGTGTGAAGACGAGGTACAGAATGAACAGGCAAAGGTATAGTTGGGTCCCAATCAGGAGGTTAGGGCAGTTGACATTCCATCGCAAACAGGTCTAAGCAGTGCAATTTTCATCATTAAAAATAAGGTAGGGATATGTAATTAATCATTTAGAATGTAGAAAGAAGAGCCAGCTAAACCCATAAAGAAGCTGGCCACAAGCTTGTGAGAAGTACTCCTTTAAATATCTACTGGTGGTATGTGAGAAGTACGGGAAGCTGTGCAGCATTTGCTGGCCCTTTAAATTTCTCAGGGAGAGCACGTACACCCCCTAGAGGATAGCTGGCAACAAAAACAGAGGAGACATTGCCAAAGGGGACCAGAAAATAGAGAAGAACACTCGCAAATATCCGCAAGCTATATGAGTGCACCCTCGGGACTAGTACTTTGATGGGAGCATTACTGTCACAGTTGGTGCTGCAACCCACACATTGGGCTTCCGGTGCAAGCATTACTCTGCTTTTGTTCCCCCCTGCTCCCCACCAGAAGTACTCACCTCGCTGTGTTCGTGTACCAATGTGTTTGTCCTGCTCTGGCTGGCAACCTCTACACTTATCCCGTATACAATTGGGTACGGATGGTGATCGTTGGTGGGACAGCCGATTTTCAAAGTCTCTCAAGAGGAGCTCAATTTGGGTTTAGTCAAGCTCTGGTTGGGCCAATCGAAGAATGGTCAGTAGTATTACATGAAGTCAATCTGCTTTTCGTTATTTTAACTGTGTGCTTAAGGGTCATTGTCTTGTTGGAAGAAGACCTTCGGCACCAGTCTGAGGTCCAGAGTACTCTGGAACGAGGTTTTTATCCAGGATATATCTGTTTTGCCTGTGTGTTACAAGCAAAGGGTCTGCAATTATTATGACATGTGATACTTGTTTTATCTTGTTTAATAAGATTGAATAAATTATCTACATTTCTGTTTTTATTCTTTCTTTGATTTTACCAAATGACTGTAATGAAAGAAAGAGTGAAAAATGTAAATGAGTCTGAATACTTTGCGTACCCGCTGTATATTCTGGTCACTCTTTCTTGCCTTGCTGGATTTATTGTGCCCTTAGCCACTAGAGAAAGCGTTCCTAAGTGTTCCTGTACTGCCGTGTATGCGACCTTTGCTTTCTTCCACTGACCTCATTTACCTGTTGCCTGCCCTAACCTTTCTGATTGTCATATCATGAGATGTCTGCCAATCCTGTAACACACTGCACCCCGGCTGTCACCGCAAGCAACTGATGTCAGGGGTAAGGACCTGGTAATCTTCTGCCACAGCAAGCCCAAACTGCCTTGCGGTAAATTCTGGTGAAAATCGGGGGCTACTTAGACTCCGCTCTCTGATGTGGAGGAGCCACATATTACCCAGTCATTATAATCATTTAGTGCATCTATTTTCCATAACTAATATGTTTTGTAAACTAAACAAAAATATATCATTTCACTTTAGGTAATGTAATTAAATAAAAATATAAAATTGTAACACTATAAATTCTTTAAAAAACATATTTTAATTTCCAGGTGTTATAATTATATAAATATTAACCACTAGATACTTTTGGTTCCATACGTTTGAAATTCTATGCTGTGTTTTATCCTCCTTTGCCTGTACCTGTATATATTAATTGTAAAGAATCAAAATATATACTTTGTGATCTCAGGTACTTTTTGCAATGATTTATTTAGTGCATTGTTTTTTTCAACTGTCAGACACACGTTTGCTAGACAGGCAAAGCAAGGAAAGCCTGAGCAGTAGAAAGCATTAAATGCTACAAGTCAATGAACCATGGGCCTTGTGGTTACAGTAGCTTCCATGCTGTGAACTCTAAGGCCTTTCTAGCTTCATTTAGCAGCCTTCTCTGTGGCATTTAGATCCCTGAGGTCTAGAAAACAGGCATAACACTCATTTGTAAAAGAGAACAAATACAAGCTGTCTGGAACTCCCAAACAGAAACACAGGTGTCCTATTTAATCTCCACAAAAGACCACATCAAACACATGCTATATAGAGTATGGCCATGGTAAAAACGATTGACAATCAATGCTGTACTCACACAAGTTGAAATGCATATCGCTGTCAAATCAAGTACTGTATTGTGTCCTATTTAGAAAAAAAGAATTATCAGACATATATGCTGAAAATACAGGTAAAACATGATGTAAACCTACTGTAGTATGAGACCGGCAGGAGTAGAAAGACTACTATGTCAGTTATAAAGGACGAACAATGTGGAGAATATAAGACAAAGAAGATATGGAAAAAGAGAGAAAGCAGACATGGCATATTCCAAGATAGAAAGAGACAAGATTGCACCAAACATATCTAAAGACTGGTCAACTGCTACCGTACTGAATATCTAATATTGTTGTAGTACTTTGTAGTATATGAGCAAATTAATCTGTCTTTGATATTGCGTGATAGGTGTTATTTGCCATCGTGCGAATATTCAACTAATTTTCCATTGATTAAAAAAATTAAATTTACCAAATGTGTTAATATGTGACATTCAATGGAATGATGAGAAAGTGGCTGCTACTTCAATATAAGTGACATAGTTGGTGTTGCTGCTGCAGAAAGCTTATCCTATCTAATATCTTCTCTAGTAAAAGTTCAAAAATCGGAGTCAACAAAAAATAAATTTTGCATTGTCTGTTTATTTATTTTAGAGCATACGTTCTTCTGACCTGACAGCACATGGCATGTTCCTACAGGACAATTCTACTTGAAGGGGTTAATTAAGTTATTTCTCACTGCAAAAGTTTATGTTGTTTTAACATAAGCACATAAAACTGTCAGTGAGGTCTATTCATCGGTAACCTACTACTGTCACTGAGAGAATCAGAGACTTGGGAACTCCTTAATTAAAAGGTTGTTGCATTAGTGGAATATTGTGTTTCGTGCACACATGGCACTTCATCAGTTAGCTTACAGACATAAAGTCAGAAAGTGGAATTAGATAGCTACTGTCTGGCAGTTTGGCTTCTCCAAGTCAAGGGTCACTAACACCTTTTGGAACTCGTGGAGGTATCCTCTTTGGAAAGTGTCGTAAATGAATGTTCGGTTTCCAAAAGATCTAATGCAGGGGTGCACAACATGTGGACTGGTGACCATAGGCAGCACTCTGTGCCCCTCTGTGGTGACCCCGAACATCAGGGCACAAACATGCAGTGTCTCTGCCCTTATACTTCAGAAACGAATATTCAACTTTTGACAGCTGCACTAAGCTAATGGTCACTGTATGGCTGGCATTATTATGATTGGCACTCTATGGCTGGCACTCTTACGATAGACACTATGGGCAACATGTAAGTACAGGGCTGCACCAGAAGTCTGGAGTCTTTTCAGCCCGGAAACTGGCGCAGCCCTGTTCGCTATATTTTTAATCAGGCACACTACAAAATCAGGCGCAATACAAATTGCGTTTTTATGTTGTCATTGTATAACTAACGCCATTACACCTTTTTTCATTTTCTGTATATCGGAGACTGATTATGGTACATTTTTTTTTTTTTTTTTTTTTGCAAGATGAGTTGACGTTTTTATTGATATTATTATGGGGTTCATGTGATTCTTTGATCACTTTTTATGAAGGTTTTTGGGAAGCAGAATGAACAAAATACAGCAAACCTGTTATTTTTTTAATTTTTTACAGCGGTCACAATGTGGAACAAATGACATGCTAGCTTTACTCAGCAGGTAAATACAATTCCAACGATACCTAATTTGCATAATGTTTTATGGTTATATGCTCTTTACCATAAAACACTTATTTGTAAAGGAAAAAGCATTTTTGCATCGCCATACTCTGAGATCCACAACTTTTTTATTTTTCTGTGTACGTAGTTGTGTATGGACTTGTTTTTTGCGGGATGAGTTGACGTTTATATTGGTATAATTTTTTAGGGGACAAGTTTTTTAAATCAGTTTTTTAGCAGGCAAGATGAAGAAAATACTGCAATCCTAATAGTATTTTTGCATTTTTAACAGCACTCATTGTGCAGCATTCATCTCATGTTAGTTTTACTCTGTGGGTTGATACGATTACAGCAACACCAAATTTATATAATTTTTTTTGATGAAGCGCTTTAAAAAAAGTGTTTTTATTGTGTAAAATAATATTTATGCATTACTATAATATACGATTACAGGTACGTCCAATGTCAGAAAGGGTTAAATGTGTATACAATTTAGCAGGCAACCATGATGATTACTGATTTCATCACCAGCAATCATGTAATCACTGGTTGGTGGGTAACTGCATGAACTGCTGGGTATGATTAGGGAACAAAAAGGGGCAAACTTATTTCTAAAAGGTCGGGTATTTATTAAAAATGGTAAGCAAGGAATCGGGGGCACTATTACTGAGAATGGGGAACAGATGGGATATTACTACTATGTGGGGATCAAATAAGACGTATTAATTTGTGGGCTAGGAGGGACATTATTAATAAGCAAGAGCATAAAAGGGGCATTAATGCTGGCAACTAAAAAGATTGCTCCATTACAGTGTAGGGTTTATAGGGCGAACAAATAGTAGTAGAGGGACACTTTTGCCCTCTGGGGCACTTATGTAATAGAATGCACTATTACTATCTAGGGCATTATGAATGAGGAGTTTGTTCAGAGGTGGAATAGGCCTTAGAAAAGGAAGGGCAAAATATATTTTTATGGCAAATTTGGCAGAGATTAGTTGTGGCTAGAAGATAGCAATTTAGGTAGGATGGAGAAGAAACGGGAAAGTGACTACCTGCAGTTAGAGAAGATGTCACTTCTGAATCACTGGATGTAACTGGATATTTTTGCTATGTGTTGGATGATGCTGTGTACACTGTATGATTTGCTATGTGATGACAACCGGAACTGGTATCTTACACCATATGGTCACCAATGATAACATTGGTCATATTGAAGTTTGTATAGTGATTGTGTACACGTGTCTCTGAATGTAAAAAATAGTGCATGCCTGTCACTGACTGTGAGAGTTTTAAGAGATAAATGTGAGCTGATAGGGCTTTTGTATCAGAGCTGCTGCGTTTTTTGACATTGACATGAAAACCTTTTTATTCTAACCAGCATACAATTTGTACGTTAGTGTTTTTTTGTGGGAACAGACCAGACCAGGTAGTCTTGAATCCCCACATACTTCAATGAGCTTTGGTGATTGTGATCTGTACCTGTTCTCAGCTTTCTTTAGTTGAAATGTCACAGACTAAAAAGTGATCTCACTATATACGTAACTTTATATTATTAAACAAGAAGAAAAAACTCTCCCTAGAAGTACTGGGTTACTATGGACCCTACCATCACGGGTATACCCAATAGGGGCGAATGAATTAACCCTCTCCCAACCCGGGAAATCCCTTTGAAAAACAAAAACACGCCCCCGTGTAAATCCCTGTATATAAAGAAAATACAAATGAAAATGTAGAAAAAAATTTAAAAATACAAAAAATAACATTAAATAATAAATTCACACAAATTAACTCCAAAAAAGGTAATGGAAAAATCAAGCTGCAAAAAATCCCGTATCATAAAAAGTTTCCCTTTCAGAGAATTTTAATACAATTAAATCCCAACGTATTTCCCAAAAATCCCTTTTGTGTTGTTTACATCTTATAGGTTTCAATCCTTATTATATTGGCTGTGGGTTTTTGTTTCATTTAGTTTTGGGCCTTTTTGATAGCCATTTAAAGGTAAGGTATTTCCCTTTTAAAACCCCATGTTGGAGATGTTTAACCCAGTTCTATGATTTGCAAAGTTCTAACAAAAATTTCAAGGTGATGTTCGGGGGACATGGTTTGGAATGAAAAGGGGATTTGGAGGTTGCTAAGAGGGCCCCCTTGGGGTTGTTACTATTTGATTCACTTACTCAGTCTGTTTTTGGTTTCATTTTAATTCAGGGGGAGTTTATGGATTTATAGGTGAGGAAGCAAGGTTGTAGCTTGAACCAGTGCTGGGAGCCTATCATGAGAGTCAAAAAAGGTCTGAACTATATCGACTGAGGAGTGTGCAGCCCTACAAGGGAGATATTCAAAATGGTATGACAGTTAATGGCATATAAAGTCCCCCGTCTTGTTTAGCCCAGAACAGGTATGCAAGCTACTTGTAGGAGCAGCTAAAACCGCCCTTAAAGGGTTTTTTAGGTTTTTCAGAATTTTCATTAAAAAGTTTTTTTTTTTACCTTTTGCCCAAAGGGTTTTTTTATTTCTGTGGTTTTTGTTTTTATGATTTACGATATGGGTAATTATATCGAAAATGGTTTTTTCCCCTGGATTTAAAAAAGGGTACTGTTGTGTTTTTGGTTGTATTTTAAAGATTCGTTAGTTAAACCCCTTGTCGGGGGAGTTTATAGGGATGGGGCCAGCTATTTAATGTGATAAATGGTACGGATGCAGAAAACGTTTTTTTGAGAGAGAAATTTTTTTCCCCTTTTAAAAGGATTTTATCTTACGGGTTTTTTTAAAGAATAATGTTAAATAAAGTTTTTATATTAAGTCATGGTGGATGTTAAAATCCTTGGAAAAATTATCCAGGCAACCTAATAATAGTTGCCAAAAAAGGTTTTAGTATACCACTTTTTACCGGCTCCAGATCTAGAAGATAGTGGTGTGATGAAAAATGGGAACAAAAATGAGCAACTTCATCTTCTCTGCAGTTTCATATAAATTTTATTGATGATGGAGGAAAAAACGGGTGACCCTGATAAACTCTTTTGTAAGCTGCTTAATGGACAGTAGCAGCAAGTAATCATTTTAAATATAAAGGGGACCTGACTTTCACAAATGTGGAATTAGAACAAAAGACAAATTTGATACAATTTAGGCATCGTGAAAGAAACGTAAACAACAGACAGTTCATTAAGGAGCTGACAGAATTTAGGGGAAAATCGTGCATTTTCTTGCTTATAGAACCAGGGAGTTCGACACAGATTTATCGTCATCGACACTGATACACTCGAGAGTGATCCCTGTAGAGGGAAAATAAAAGGTTTCAACGAGATCCCCCTACGCGATTAGATCCACTGGGTCTCACATCAATTATTCTCATTGGGATACACCAAAATAAAGACATAAAAGAGGAAACACAGTGGAAAAAAACAATTACTCCAATGGAGGCAAAAATGAAGTTAATTGGGGCTACGTCATCTTCTCAATCTGCAATCTACATCACAGGAAGAGGCGACCCGACCCTGCTCTCTTTTTTAGAAAGAATATTACAAACAATGTAGATCTTGTGGGAGAATAATAATCAAATCTTCCTAAATTCTGTCTCATAGCGCCCTCCCCAACTGACGATCACATGAAGTATGGAAACAAATGGATATTGTCATTTGTAACTAATATATCATGCTTGCTATTTATATTGGTGAGGATCATCCATCTCTTTGCCCGAAATCTTTTAATATGGAGAAAATATAATTTCAACTTTATCGTGAGGGACATTGCTATGAATGGGGCATTGATCCCTATGAGTTTCAGGTTAGACATCTAATTGACAGAACTATTGGAGGCGGTGAGAATAAGATAGGTTCAAAAGGGTCCCTTTTCTGATTTATGACCCAAGAAGTACTAAAAATGACACCATATTATAGCTAACAATATCGATACTTTCTCGTCACAAGAATTTCGGGTTGTGATTATAGAACAATATGACAAGTCGTCAGGATGATTAATATAAAACAATAGATATTCACAATCTAATCTAAAGGCAATATTTGGCACTGAAAAACTTTGTGCAGGATCGATTCTTGTTGTGGAAGCTCTCAGATACTGAAGGGTGGGAATACAGGCTTCTATCAAATTGCGTAGGATTTATAGAATTATGTGTTAGATGATTTTAAACTCGATAGGTCTTGTTATGTACGTCCTGCCACTGTATTCCTCGACTCGTATTTTAGGGCAAGCGTGAATTGGATATAATCTTAAGGAAGCCTTGATACTCTGAACTTAATTAGTAAACAGAATTTAGTTCCTGATTACCGTCGTGGGACCACACGAGTTGCCATATTCTAAGGATTCCTATAGGTACCAAAAATGGCCTTGTGCCTGTAAGCATGTCGTACCTATAGTGTGGGCATCGTACATCCATTTCACAATATATTATCTGCTATGTAGAGTATTTGGCACACGTTGGTACCCAGCACTTCGATTTCCGTTGTCAGAGATACAACGACCTACATTCTAAAATTGGATCAAGTTGGTGATTGGACACCGATTATGTGTGTCTATAGCCAGTATAGGTCGTCGCGGCCCTTTAACTAGATCCATCCCAATGTTAAGGGAATCGAAGGCGGTGAGTTCTTTCTTATAATAGTTGAAAGTATCTTTTCTACATCGCACATATTTCTATATGTGACACAAATTGATGCATTTCATTTTGACCACACAGATTTCTTCTGTTGCCTGGTCGGTGCTACCACCCGCTCTGGTGAGGACTGATAGGGGACGCCCCTGTGTCCTCGTATGCTAATCTCTTCCTGGGCTGGTGGGAGCACACAGGTGCTTCTCTGTGAACACACTTAAGGTGGCCTCACAAGTATCACATCGCCTATTGGGGGCACGGTATTTAGATGACTTAGTGCATTTTGTGGACGGGCTCATATGAGGAGGCTTTTTATTCTGTTTGCCAGAAACTCTCATAAATTATTTATGGACATTGGACTCAGGTTCAAGTACGTAATAATAAGAATGAATTGGTTGTTTTTGGCGGCATTGATCCTATAAGGCCAGGATAAACCGATGATGACGAATCATTGTACCGTATAGCCCTCTAGAGGGAAACGGTCTCTACGGTGGGCTAGTCATACATTCCGTCCATCTTAGAATGGTATATTTATAACCCGCGGGGATAGTTATGCGTGTACGAAGGATCTGTTCACTACGGGGACTTTAAAGAAGGAAGCTGAGATTTAAGATACGAGTTTTCACTGGAGCGGGATACCGGACGACATATTCTCACAGAGAAGCTTATCATATCAGTCCTATATACATTGGATCGGTCTGCTTATTACAGCAACAATATGCCTCATACCATCCACAAAGGAGAAGGTTAGGATCATTAGGTACATATGATGAGGCTTTAGCCAGATTAGAAATACATTTTTATATCTAATTTTGGCCAATTTTTTACACAAGATCACCATTTTTGCGGAATTGTTAGATATGTACCCCCAGTATTCGTACAAGGAGGGCAAGATTATTATGGATACGTCTTCTGGTATTCAGTGTCACTTTTTGCGAACCAAACACCTTCGGCACACTTGGACTTTCATCCAAGGTACAGGGCACTTTTAGGTGCGGAGCGGTGTGGAAAGTGTAAGGCTCTGCCTTCCATATCAGTAAAGAAGTCAGTGAGGAATTATGGAAGGTCAATATTTTTAAAAATTCTTTGATATGCTATTTGTTCAAACAAGGGGGGTCATTTACAGGCCAACCCTGCCCGTTGCTCCAAGATGTATTTGGGTTTGTAAAAACTATCCGGAATTTAGACGGCGGCTTTTTGGAACTACCTGGGGATATTAGGGGGGGGGGGGGGGGGGGGGAAATGAGCGGCATACTCCAGGTGGCTCCAAAGGAATATGAATTTGAAAACATAAGACAGACCTCCTTATTCTATTACATTCTCGGTGGTTGAAATTGTCATTCCTTCCCTAGAAGGGGGAATTTTTGAGAAAGAAAATCTCAGAGGGAAGCGATCTGGACATACTCCCTTCCGTTTTAAAACCGCCTTCTACCAAATGGAAATAATTGAACTCTTCAATAGTTTGCGCATTTCTTTTAAATCTACTGCTATTTTGTCGTGTTATCAGCTTTATCTATTTTATTTATTTAATTGTTGGTATCATTCTATTTATTTTAAATATTGTAGGTGCTTTACCGAATCTATTTATTTCCTTGGTTGCCGTCTTAGAATGGCAGGCATGCTTTCCAATTAAAGTTTTTTTCTCCACCTTTGTGTGGATTGTCAATTGAATTTTAATACATTGGATGACCAATCTCTTATGAATTTGAAAAGGGTGGTGTTCGTTTGTATGCTCTCTTGGGGATTTAGCAAAACAAACTTTTTGTTGTTGTTTTTTGTTTGCTGCTTTGTCTGTGGGCGGTTACTACCCGGGCGGATGTGCTTCCATTCTACTTTGGTCGGGATAGAGGACTTCTTCCTTGGGTCACCTGGTTGGGGCCTCCTGCTCCGGTTGAGCCCTCGATGTTGGGACAAAGTGTATTTAAATCATTATTTTCTCCTCTAGTGCACGCATTTCGGAACCAATCTTTGGCCCAGCAGCCACTGGTCGTCTGACTATTTTGAGTGTGAGATGTTGACTTCATCTGGCGCTCACCTAGTAATACACATAAGGGACGTGAGTGTACCACACGATTGATATGTAATTCTTTCATGCTACATGCAGTTACGGTATTTAGTTCTGGGCACCGTTTGTAGATTTTATTGTTTGCTATTAATTTGGTCTTACTGTAGATTCACTATAGTACATGTTGCCCACTTTAGTGAGTTTTTTGTTCACCTGATGCAACCCACTACTATACGGTGGTGGGGGAAACCAGTCGTGGACAGGGATAGTGTATCTATTGTCTGTTGTGTGTGGTGCGGAGGTTTTGTCTAGTTGCATTATCTCATGTAGCTTGTATGCATAGGTGTAGTGGGTAAAGGTACTATCAACTAGGTCACTTATAGGGTTCTAGTAAGGTTCACACTGGTGGGGGTTCGCCTTTTTGTGGGGCGGGTTTCCCCACGTATTAGCAGTTAGGTAGGGACAATTTTAGGAGAAATTGTTAGGTTGTTTTAACAGTAATTTTCACTTAAAAGTTATATTTTATTATACCTTCGTGACCAAAAGGTATTGTATTCTCTAGTGGTTTTTTGTTTAAATGGGTTTTGCCACATTCCATACCTCACTGCATCCAGCTCTTTAAGTCTCGTGTGCCTCGAAATGGGGGATGTGTGATTTGCTTGTAAAACCAGCATATCATCGTGACCCGCAGGATGGAACTCCCAAGTATTCTCATCAGCTGTTGTAAAAGGAAAGGTCTGTTTATGTAAAGAGCCATGAGTAGCTACAATGTAGCTCAGTGGTACAGTTTTTGCCTCACAGCACAAGGGTCCTACGTTTAAATCCCTGCAGGAGCCAAATCTGTGGATGTTTTTTCTCTCTTAATTAAGCATCAGAACTTTCATTGAGGTTTATTTTTGTATTTATTTGTTGCTCGTTTGATTAATTATATGGAGTAAATGGAGGCAGGAGTTAGTGTGACTGCACTGGGTTAGAACAGTAGTTGCTGAGCGAGCGATGATGTCTGCTCATATCTTGCCAGGATGGAGGAGCTCTGAGCCCTGGTCGTATCCCCTGGAGATGTGGAAGGGATGGAAGATTTTCCTATTACTCTGAAATGTATTTTTAACTCCCTTCTGGAAGAGTCATCTGACCATCATTAAAAATTCAATATAGAGCTTACGGAAAAACTCGACATCTATGGAACGACTAAGGATATATCTGCTGTTGTCCAATGATTACTGTTGAAGGAGAAAGTCATGAATAAAGCGTGAGATGGGAAGTCCGTAGAATTTGAAAGCTCTTTACTGCAGCTCTTTCCTGACTTGGCTTATACTTCAAAAGTGGCGCTTTCTCAAGCCCCTTTTAACAACGCTTGTTGAGTGAAAGATTGTCTGGCAGCTACCAAAAATGGGAAAACGGCCATCTGGCACTCTTATTTGGATTTGCAAACCTTCTGCTCCAGACTGGACATTCCTCAACCTGAAATTTCAGGTTGGGAACTATTATATCCAGACCCTCACTCCCCCCAAAGGGGCAGAAATTTTTAAGGGTGGTTGAAGACTAGGTTGACCCCTTTTTATAGAAAAGTTAAACGGCAAGGTTTTTAAAGGTGATCGAAATTTTCCCAGATCATCGAAAATAAGGTAAAATCTGAGCACATCTTTTAAAGAGCGGGGAGATGTGTGGAAACGTCATGACTGGGATGGTTAGGGTTCGTTTGGCGGAAAAACACATGCCCCTTTTTTTACATAGAACACGTTCCTGTTTCAGCCCAGGTCCCCTCCGTCTCAAAAGGATAGGACCTGCGCTCTCCTGTGGCCAAACAGCTCACGAAATTAGTCTATTCTGCACAGAGAAACCTCTACTATTACTGTGACCGTCAATTTAGTTAATAGAGATTTTGAAATTTTAATTATTTAGCAGAAAATTTTTTAAAGCAGCACTACCCCGTAAATTCATGGGGGGGGGGCGGGGGGGGGGGGGGGGGGGGCCGCGGGCAACACAGACAAGCTCTACTAAAAGAACCTGGGTAAAATTTTACCAAGACTTAGTGTGACATTGTATGGAATATCTTTTTTATTAACAGTTTGCTATTGAAATATTTTCCTGGGTATTGGGAGCCTGAACTTTTTTGGATACACATCTTTATCAACGCTGGTCTCTTTGTTAGCTGCAAAAAATCCACTTTAATTTTCAGTATACATTTCAGACAGTTTCTTTTCAATTTTACCCATACACCTGTGACGTTGAATATCCACCTTGCATTTTAAAAAACAATACAGCAATCTTGAGTTGCCAAAAATACCGTGTATCGACAAAACATCACAGTTTCATGTTTTTTTTTTAACTTTTGCCACCCACTTGTTCATTGACGCAGCTCCACTAAATCTTAAAACAGCAATCTATATTCACCACATGAATTGAAAGGTGCAAAAAATACGTTATTATACCAAAACAAAAACAGTTCGTGTTTTTTGATTTTTGCACACCCAGAAATTGTTCATTTGACCACATCACGTAAATTTTAAAAACACAATTCTATATTCACCACATTTGAATTGAAAGGTAAAAAAATACCGTTTAAAACCAAAACTAACAGTTACGTTTTTTTGACTTTTGCGCCCCACATTGTTCATTACGCAGCATCTACGTAAATTTTAAAACAGCAATTCATATTCACCACGGGTAATTGAAAGTGAAAAAAATTTTCCGTTTTTAACCAAAACATAACAAACGTGTTTTTGGACTTTTCCCCCAGCCAGATTTTTGATAGACACTCAGTTAAATTTAAATCCACAATTTTTGTTTTGATTAGAGGGATTTGAGAAACGTGTTTTGCCGCTTTTAAAAAGAATTTTCCAAAACTATTCCATACCTTCTAAAATTTTAATTTCGAACATGAGGGGAAAGCAGTGGGAAGCGACAAAAAGGGGGGGAGCACAGGAGAAGGGACGAGAGAAGGTGCTCCTTCCAGTCTGGCGACAACACCATGCCACGGATCGTCAGTTGCAGGACCATCGGGCCGTCACGCGGGTCAGGGCCCTGTGAATTAAGAACAAACATCGCGCCAATCGTCCTTCAGGGGTTTATAAACCCTGCTCTAGCATCTTACCTCCTCGTCCTCGGCAGCACGGCCACAAATTCTCATCAGCATCATCCTCGCAACATGAAGCACCCCAAATGCAACTCTTACCCACCACTTGGATAATCCATTGTCTGAAGACCCTTTAAGAAAAAAATGGGGTTGGGGGTCAAAGGCATGTAAAAATCAAGAGGAGATTTAGTCTGCTCACGCCCAGTTACTGATCCATCAGAGGAGAAAGGAAGCCGCAATCGGAAAAAAAATCCCCGGGGTGGGCAACCCCTTTGACCCCCCTTGCTTGAAAACCCGCAGCTTCGGATGCAAAAGTAGGACACCAAATCACCTGTGTGATATGGATGAACGACATTGCGAACCATCCTGGTTTTTTCACAAATTGTTTTTTTCCCCGAGCGCTTCATCAGTGGCAGGAAGACGTTTTGGGTATGTCAATGGGGCCCGCCAAAAAAGGGAGAGGCGGTCGCAAATCCGCTGAAAGTTTCCGCCAGCCACGGCAGCGAAACCCCCCGCCCTCGTATCGCCGAAAAAAGGTCCGGGACCCCCAAAGCCGGGGCCCTCTTTGACAACCCTGATTCACCCAGCGATGTCAATGCCCCCTTTGCCGTAAACGATAAGTAGAGGCAAGAACCTAAGTTTTTAACCACCACCAACATGTCTAGTCACAGCAGCGAATGCATAGTTGAAATGGAGGGAACATTTGGCCAAAAAAGGGCCCAAACCCACGGGGGGCCTTTCAACCACTACACCCCTCTGCTCCGCCTCCCCCCCGCCACCACCAAGTTTTTTCCCACCCCCAGTCTCTCATCATGATGGGGATCAGCCTCCCTTCACCCCACCGTCGCCCGAGACCACCAGCACCAGCAGAGACCCATCCAAAACCCCCTTCTCCTTCCACCTTTTTGACGACCTGCCCCCGACAGCGGCCATCAAACAGCGCCTTCTGTCTTCCGGGTTTTGGGACAGAAAAACCTTTAACCCAAACCATCCCAAAGCCAAAACTGAATGTCGGTTTGCCAGCTTTTTGGCCCTTTGGGAAATGTTGCCTTTTTTTCCTCTGGTGGACACAGAGGGGTTTCCCCCACATCATGGCCCTGCCGCCCCCAATCCCAATGCCGGCAGGCTTTTCTTTGCCAAAAAGCCGTCCCTTTTCCCCCCTCCCAGCCACGTTCACAAAAATTTTAAAGGGCCCGTTGCCCTGAAACGTGTCCGGAAAAGCCATTCACCACCGCACATGGACAGTAAGCACGGAAAAGGCCGCTATATCCTTGACACTCACTGGGTGGGGGGGTGGATGTCTCTGGGGGTGACGGTGGCTCTCAGGCCGGCGCACGCTCTCAAAACCCGCGGGGGAGGGCGGGTTCTTCCCCCAAAGGGGTTCTGGTGGCCAGGGGCCCAAACCCAGGCCTTTGAAATAATCTCCCTTGGAGACCCCCACCACATCAGGAGCTTTAAGGGCTCTCCCAACGAGACCGAGCGCGGGCGGGGGTACAAAACCTTGTGCCAGGCAAGGTGGTGCGAAACGGGCGACATCGCGGCCGCCCTTAAACGGTAGCGGAGCACATCCTTTGCCGGCACAGCATAAAACCTTTCATCCAAATTTTCTAAAGAGCTCCCCGGGACGGACTGCCGGAAAAAGTCGAGGTCTGATTCCATTTTCCCGCCGTTCCACCTTCCCTTCGTCCCGCCTGGTTTTGCATTGCAGCGTCAGCTCGGCCCCCCCCGTCAACCGCTCATTGTTGACTTGGCAACACCGGGAATTCCCCCCTTTTCCCATCCCAGCGATTGTGGCAGCAGGCGCAATCCCTTTTTACGCATACAATGACACAGGGCCTGACAAGCAGGGGAAACGGCCCTCGGGTTTTTGAGCCCCACCGAGATGGAGGCGGGTGAAAGAGCCGCACCACCCCTTGCCATTTTTGAAAAAGCCACCAAAAGGGTCATGCGACAACCCCTTGTCAAAATGACATTGTGGTATCAAAGTTCTGAACGATCGTTGGACACTCTGAAACAACGGGGTTTCCCCCAGCGACGGAGGGGGAACGGACACAGAGCGGCCACGGAGCCTTTTTTTTTTCCGTAAAAATCCAAAAGGGCCCAAGTTTCACAATTTCTGGGTCTTCATAGGCGGGGTTTTGGGGGTCCAAGCAAGTGAAAGGTGGCGCATCACTCCAGGGTGCTCTCCCACAACAGGGCTGTTTGAACGTCCCGGGAGGGCGCGGAGGAGGAGGAGTATTCCAGAAAACCGATTTTCATCCCGCTTTGAAAGGGTTTGGAAAATTGGGCGGAGGGGGGGAAAGGGAAAGGAGGGGTTTGCTTGTAAAAAGCTTGGGGGTCAAGGTCCTTCTCTAATGGGGTGTTGGGAAGTTTTTCCTCCAACAACCTCGCAAAAGGGGGAAAAAAAAAAAATAACAACATTTATGGGTGGGGGCCACCCCCAATCCCCTTAAAAAAAAAAACTAGATTTTTAAAAAAATAGAAAAAATGAGAAAATAATTCGAGTAATGGAAATTTGTTGCCCCGTTTACCTTCCCCCCAAATAAGGGGAAAAACACATGGGGGCGCGAAGGAAAGGGTAAAAAAAAGGGAATTTGGCGGAAACTAATGGGGGATTGGAAATTTGTTTAACCTCAAATTTTAAAAAAAAAAAGAGGAAAAATAAAAAGAGAACACTTAAAATTTCAAAATATTGGGGTTAAAATTTTTTATGTTTAAAAAATAGACTTCTGGGTTATAAAAATGAGTGGAGGGCTGTAGGAAAAGAGGGTTGTGAGAGGGGGGTATATTTTGGGGGGGGATTAAAGTTTAGTTTGAAAATTAAAAAACCATGGTTTAAATAAGGGGGAATGTTTGATTTAAATAAAGATGGTTTATGATGTTTTTGGAAAATTTTGGGGGTTTAGATAATTGCCGGAAAATTTTTTTAAAGAAAAGGTTTTTAAAAATTTTTTTTAAAAATATATTTTTTTTAATTTTTTATTTTTTTTATTATTTTTTTTGGGGGTGAGGGGATTAAAAGCAGCAAGGGTTTTCATAAAACACCGTTTTTTATAATTTAAATTAAAAAAGAAGTTTGAATGTAAAGGGTTTTTTTTTAGGTCATTTGCTGTGAGAACAGCATAATTATGGTCCTTTTGAACAAAATTTGGATTTTCAAGGGGGCATTCTCCCAATTTTTTAACAGTGGCTAAATCTTTTTTATAATTTTTTTTGCGGTCATGAAGCGAAGATACAGCAATAACTTTTGGCCTTTGGAACAGAAATGTCTTCTAATGGTTTTTCCCTCCCTAAACAATTTTTAACAGGGCTGAGAAGCTTTTTAAAATTTTTTTTGGTCATGCTGCTTTTGAAATGAGCAAACTACGGGTCCAATTATAAAAAAAATGTTTTTCAACAGACATTTGTTCTTCACAATTGACCAAAGTGGCTCAAGGGTGCTTAAAATTTTTTGGGGGCATTTTGTTTTTGAAATGCAGAAATACTCCGGTCCTATTCTAAAAAATGTTTTTCTAATAACATTTGTTCTTCAAAAATTTGCAAAATGTCTCAGGGGTCATGTTTTTGAATTTTTGGGGGGGCATTTTCGTGACATGCAGCTAAACAAAGGTCCTATTCAACAAAATTTTTTCTAACAGCATTTGTTCTTCACAATTGCCCAAAAAGTGGTTCAAGGGCAGCTTTGAATTTTTGGGGGCTTTTTGCTGTGACAAGCAGCTAACACAGGTCCTATTCTAAAAAATGTTTTTTTCAACAAAAATTTGTTCTTCCAAAAGCCAAAGTGGCCAAGGGCATCTTTAAAAATTTTTGGGGGGCATTTTTGTACATGCACTAAACTACGATCCTATTTAAAAAATGTTTTTTTCTAACAGACTTTTTGTTCTTCAAAAATTGTCAAGAGTGGCTCAAGGGGTGAGGTGCGCAAAAAAGGAATAGGTGGGACAGTTTAAGGCCACAATTCAAAATACTTGTTTTTGCAAACTTTAACAAGCTACAATCCCGTATGAGAAAAACCCATAAAATAAAATAAAAAAAAGAAACAAAACATGGTGGGGGTTCCCCTCCTATTTAAAAAAGGTTTTTTCTAGAATTAAAAAACTAAAAAACTTCATGTACAAAATAGCTGGGAAAAAAAAAAACCCCTAATTGAAAAAGGAGGTACAGGAAAACTTGACCAGATTTTGGTTATCGAGGGCATGGGGTATGGAGCCGACAAAAAGAACAAAGTACAGAGACAATTTCCTCCAGCACTTAGTAAAAAGAAAAAGAAGCCCAAGCAAAAGGGGGACCTGGGGGGGAACAGGACTTAACCACCATATTTCCGTGAAGCTCAATTGGGCCGCACTCAAACGGATGGCAAGCGCTACCCAGGTCTTTACTGTTTTACTGGGAAGGCTGATTTTTCACACTTCCGCTTCCGCACTCTCTTTAGCACCAGTTTTTGTTGCTGCTCACAGGGGATTTTAAAAATCGTGTTAAAAGATGACGGACGCCAGCCGGGGGCTCACCGTGATCCACTTAACTCCGGCCCTGGGTCGCTTGGCCAGCACATTTTTAGTCAAGTCCAGTTCAACTAAAAAAGGTGGTTGAAAGACCCTTTTTTCCGGGACTTTTTAATCTGGGGGTCAACAGGTTTAATGGCAACTGTGGCCCAGGACAGGGGCAGAAATGTCCAGTTCAACTAAAATGGTGGGTTTAAAGACTCCTTTTTTTTCGGCACTTTTAAATCTGAGGGTATGCAGGTTTGGGGGCCCGCTGCTTCCAGGGCGGGAATTTAATGTCCCCGTTTAAGAACAATGGTTCAAAACATACTGCCTTTTGGCACTTTTTAAATTGTGGTGAAGCGGTTTAAAAAGGTCACTGTGGAAAAAACAGGATAGTAAAAGGTCTTGACTTTTTTTTTGTACTTTAAACCAATGTGTTTTCCTAAGATTGCAGTTCCATTTTACTGTTTTTGGGTGTTAATTCAGCTTCCCAGCCTTTTTGGGTGAATAAGAAAGGGGTTGTTGCCCCCATAACTTTAATGGAATCGCTCATAATCGATGCCACTATCTAAAAAATTATTTATAGCGGGCCCACATCGACTTTTCGCTCATCTCGATAGCCAACCAAACGCTCAAAACTATTGAAGACTTTCCCCATCGCCGACTTTCCTCCGCCTGATCAACCCGGTTGAAGTATTCAAAGGTTTTGTCTCCCCCTGAACATTTTGGGCCCCATGTATTAAATTCTTCGCTAAACTTCATTTTTGCCCAAGCAACCAATCAACCCCTTTCATTTCCATATCCTGAAAAAATCTTCATTTTTTTTGAGCACTATGGAAATGAAAAGACTCTGATTGGTTGCAATGGGGAAAATTAAAGTCTTAAACCAAGACAGTTTTCTACTGTGGTTTCTATGTGATCGATAGAAGTAGCTAAAGACCCTGATCCTTCATTTATGTGATAGTGGATTACCCAGGGTCAAAGATTCACTTTTGAATGTGGATTCCTTTCCAAACTCTTATGTTTTAGTGAAATTTTATACCCCAGGACTTATTGACGCCACACTACTGCGATCACAAGAGATCGCAACTGCAATCAAACAGCAACCAGCAGTCAGCTTACTGTGTGCACGGAGGCTGCTGTCTTCAGAGGAAGTGGGCGGTCCGTCTCCTCAAGAATCCCGGGCGGTATGGGAGTAAAGTTACAGAACAGCCCCAGCACTGCTCTGCTCAAACTCACAACCAGCAGCTCTAACCTGCCATATGCCGCCCTTAACTCCCTCAGAACACAGTGAGTAAACACTCACCAACAAGATCACTCTTTTTATTTAAAAATAAGTGTGTCCTGAAAAAATAAAAAAAAGCCGGAGAATATGTTTTAGCCTGTCTAATACCAAAACTTAGAACCAAAAAAACATTCAGCACTCATCCAGAACAATGAAAAGAACGGGTATTTATTTTCACGTACAAGACGAGTTTAGCATTCTCACAGAGCCATTTTAAGAAGTGAAACCGTCTGCAACATTTGGAAAAAACGCTTTTTACTTTACACCCTGGAAGTCGCAAATTTTTTTTTTTTCCTCTTAACAAAAATAGCATATTATGTATAATATAAATTAAAATAAAAGTATAATTAAAAATAAAATATTAAAATATTAATATTAAAAAAAAAAAAATATAATATATAAATATAACAAAACATATATTTAATATATATAATATATATATTTAAGGATTTTGGTAGCGATGCGTCTCCCGGGGCCCGCTCATGGGCACAGAAGTAACAAACACAAGGAAGTTTCGTTCAAAAAATGACCGAGCCAGTTTTTAAAATTTCAGTTTGGGTACAAAAAAAAACAAAACAGACAAAACAAATCCTATCCTGTCCGGGTCAAAAAAAACATCAATTCCTGGCTAACACAGTGCCGGTTTCCAGTCACCAAACAAAAGATATGCATTCCACAACGCTCCCATAGGTTTTTTACAGTTAACCGCCCAGGGTTTAAGACCAGACCCGGCCCGTCCAGGTGGGGTGGGGCCCCCCCTCCCACACCACTGCAGCAAACCCCCTTGCAAATGGTTTTTTCAAACCCTAAACAAGAGTTTTTTTTTTGATCTCTGACACTTTTAAAATTTTGGTTCGTTTCCTTGAAAACCTTTGGAACTTGGGCAACAACCCTTTCCCTCATTTAAACCCCGAAGACTCTTCACAGGGGCTGAGGCACACTTGGTGTGTTATGTGTGCAATAATATATATTTTGTGTGTGGCCGCCTCAGCTCCTTGACATCTTTTCCCTTTGGGAGGGGGGCAGACACACTGGGACTTGTAGTTCCACTGCGCACTAGGAACACAAATACCCCCATACCCCACAATTTTACTTTAAAGGGGGGTTTCTTGCTACAATATTGGGTTTTAATTTTAAAAATCTTAAAAACAAGCACTTTGCAATATATGTTCATTACAAATGTCCTACTGATTTTGAGTTATCCCTGTTAGTAGTAGTACATCAGCTTCTCAAATCTCTATAGCAGCTGACCTGTTGATCTTTATCTCACTGGCTGTCAGGTCTGGTGACTCATCACCTTTTGAATACAGGTCAGAGCACAGAGCCCCTCCAGAACAGAATGCTTCTGTAGTGGAGGGAGGGGGAGGGCTCTGGCTTCTGTGTCTGTGCTGCCTGGATTAACCCTGTGTGTGCCTGCTTCCTCCTGTTCTCTACACAGATTGAGGAGAGCAGAGGTGAGGCTGATCAATAGATGTGACAGCAATGAAGTGTGTTACTATAATCATGATGTGTCTGTGGAGCTCTGACTATACTAAGAGAACAGATGAGGGAGGCATGTGAACGCTTCCTATCTCTTCCTGCTCTGCTGTATTAGTGACACATCGTGATTATAGTAACACTTCACAGCTGCCCTGTGTCTGTTCTGACAGGGTCTGTTTGTTGCCGGAGATTTGTATGCTAAACAGGGGGTATAGGAACACTTGCATCCCCCCTGCTCTGCTATTAGCAATCACAGCTTCACAGAACTCTCCACACTCATAGATCAGCCCTCTCTCTGCTGTGTCTTGATTGTGGAGAAGATCAGCAAGAGACTGAAGCAGACCTAGGCAGGCACACACAGGGTTAACCCTGGCAGCAAAATTAAAAAATCCTTTTAATCCCTGAATTAAAAAATCCCTTGCTCCAGAAACATTGAAGCAGGCTGAAAGCCTGTAATTAGACAACTCCTTTAAGTTTTGAAGACTAGTGTGGTATGCTGGTCTGTTTGTTCTGATCCTGTCTTTTTGATCCTTTAGATGCAGCGGTACACGAGGCCGTGGCATCTAAAGGATTAAGTAACAGCGCTGCGCACTGTTTCAGTGCACGATCGCCTCCTTCCCACTACCATGGGATTGCGGGGAGCCAAGTGGTAGTCATGACAGCCAGGGCCCTAATGAAGACTTACACGGATGCCATGTTACTACTTAAATTACACCCTGCCATAAGCAGAGCCATTATTGTATACTGTTCTGCAATATCTTATCACTGCAGAACAATGTACAAGCAGTTGTATCCCTTTCCTGCCAAGTACCCTTGGGGAACTGCAAGTAAAATAAAAAAGATGTAAAAGTGAATAAAAAATTCTAAAAGTTCAAAACATCTCTTTTGCAATTTTATATGTAAATTAATAAAAAACTTACTAAAAGTTACACAAAATTGGTATTACCCCAGTCTTAAACGTCCATTCTATGTAAATATAACATCATTTATTCCATACGCTGAACAAAGTAGAAGAAAGAAAATTTGCCTAAACTGCTTTTTTTTTTGGTCTCTTCACACCCCCAAAATATTGTAATAAAGAGATAAAAAACCTACACTTTAGCCTGCATACCTATCTACTAAGGGGGGTCTATATAGCTACTGAAGGCTACCTAATGGAGAACCATATGCCTGTAAGGAAGTCTATATAGCTACCCAATGGGAGACTATATACTTAACTACTTACTGGATCTATATACTTACTGAGGGATCCTCTATACCTACATTCTGAAGGTTCCTTTACACCTACTGTCGGAGACCTTTAACTTACCTACCAACTGAGGGCCTAGTATAGCTACCTAATCGGGACCTACCTTTCTACCTGCTTATCTATCTAAAGGGGCTTACATACCTACCGTATTAATCGAAGTTAGACTTTACCTGCTTTATAGGAAGAGTCTGCCTACTTACCTGCCTTACTAATTTTGAAGGTCTAACATACTAAAAGGAGCATCTACTTATCTGCCTGCCTAATTTGGGGGCTTCCTACTATATTGGATGTGTACTTATCTACTGGTGGCACAAATGGGGACTATATGCTTTTGCTGTATAACTTGTTTTTCTTTGACCCCATTTAAAATGAATTTTAGAATTATATAAATCCCATTAAGTAGAAATAATTTTCCGTGGCACGCTACACCGCAACCATCCATCACACCAAGTAGGGAGCCTGTTGTTAAAAACTAGTGGTGCACAACCATGGTCTGGGGTAGGAGGCCCCAAGCTGAACCAGGGCCCAGAAGCCTATAGCTACGCCCCTGGATTCCATTGCTTGAACCTAGATTCCGGATCTTTAGGAACAGGTACAAGACGGTTCTTTAATCCACACTCTTTATGGCGATTTTATGATGGCTAAGATAATATCTATCAATTTAAAGGAGTTTAATTCTAATGTTAAAGAAGATTATTGCTTACAGAACTAAAATCCCATAGAGCTGACATCATATTTATCCAAGAGACTCACTTTGAAAGCAAAGGATTTTTTTTTTTTGGGACATGGAATATATCCACATCCATATACTTGTTTCTAAGATAGAAAAATGGCAGGAGTCACGATCCTTTTAGCTAATACCTGCCCCATTACAGTTATACAGTCCATTATTGATTTGAATGGTAGTTACATTATTCTTCAAGGCTTGCTTAATGGATCTCCTATGGTATTGTGCAATGTTTATGGTCCTAACCAACTGCAGGTTAGATTCCTTAAAGTACTGTTAGGAAAACTGTAAATTGTTGCCGGCTATGTTAACTTGGGGGGAATTCTGATGTCTCTTTTTCAGAAACTATGGACTGTCATCAACTTCAGAATAGGCTGCCTATGCTATCTCAGTGCCAATTTTGTAAACTCCTTCGCAAATATTCATTATTTGATCTCTGGAGGATTGCTAATCCAACAGAGAAAACTTTTTCTTTTTATTCCCCCCCACCCCATAATACACACACCCATATAGACTAATCATAGAATATTTTTCACTAAACGTAGGCACAGTTTCTTCAGAAGCGGTCTTGTGGGAAGCCCATAAAGCGGTGATTGGTGGGCATTGTAATGCCATAGACTCCTGAGTCAAAAAGGATAAAACTCTTCAGAAAGAAACCCAACTTTTTAAACTGAATGGTATAGAAGAAAGATTAAAGTCCCACCCTTCTAAGCAGATATTGTGAAATATGGTGGAAGTTAGAAACCAACTTAAATACCTCACTTTGAATCATGTAGAAAAACTCTTGTTATTTTCCAAGAGGTATTACTGTATAAGAGGTATTATTAAGTGGGAAACAAAGCTCACAATTTATATACTAAACAGCTAAGAGATGATACAGCATACCATGTCTCTCATGCACTCATGGATAAAAGAAGTAATGTAGTTTATAGTCCGGACGATATCTCTAAACTATTTCGGGATTACTTCTCTGCCCTGTATGCTTTGCTGGAAACTTTACCAACGTCAGTGGCTGAACATGATGCGTTCCTTAAACGCTTTCAGATTTTGTGTAACTTACCTGCACTTTCTCCAATGGCTCTTGATACTCTAAATTCCACAATTACAGTTGAGGAAATAGAAGAGGTTTTGAAAGAGCTTCCTTCCGGCAAGGCTCCAGGACCAGATGGCCTGACATACTTTTACTATCAGACATATTAGACGCAGATTGTACCTACATTAATTTATTATCTACAACTCTTTCTTAGAGGGTGCCCTGATACCATGTACGATGTTTCAATCATATATAACCCTTATCCCTAAACCTGGCAAGGATATGTTGGAGCTTTCAAATTTTAGGTCTATTGCTGTATTGAATGTGGTTTTAAAAATATTTATGAAAATCTTGGCTAACAGGCTTTCAATAGTACTTCCACATTTGATAAACAAGGAGCAGGTGGGATTTGTTCTGAATCGGCAGGGGTCAGACAACACCAGGAGACCTAGTCACTTAATTGATGTGATTCATAAACAAAACCAAGAAGCTCTGTTACTAAGCCTTGATTAAGAAAAGGCCTTTGATAGACTCAGTTGGTCGTTTATGCATGCAGTATTGAATACTTTTGGCATGAAGGGCCAATTTATTAATGTCATCAGAAATCTCTAGTCTTGCCCCTCAGCATCAATAAGGCTGCCCCCTTCCTGATTTTAAATGGCACAAGACAAGCTTGCCCTTTATCCCCTTTGATATTTGTGTTGTGTATTGAGCCATTGGCTTCAGCCATTCGTCTAAATCCAGATAACAGTAAGGCCGTGTTCACACGGCTTATTCCCGACAAATTTGTGAGCCGTATTGAGCTCACAAATCTGTCGGGAATAAGGGGCGGGACAGGGGCAGGGCCGGAGCGTGGCGGGGGCGCAGCTCCCGGCCCCATAGACAATGCATTGTTTACGGCGCGTCCGCGGCGTAAATAATGTGCATGTCACTTTCTCCCCCCCGCGGCGGATTCGCCGAGCGGGGAGGAGTGACGGAATCCACTGTTCTCTATGAGAGCAGTGGATTACCGTAATGACAGGGACGGATTGGCGCCGTACTGAAGCGCAAATCCAGCGCGGAGTATGGCGCCAATCCGTGCCCAAATAAGCCGTGTGAACGAGGCCTAAGAGATACAGAGTTTAAAATGTCCTTGTTCCCAGATGATATCTTGCTCTCTCTTACCTCTGCACATATCTCCCTGCCTAATTTGCAAGATTTGTTATCCCATTTCGGTGCTTTGTCAGGCTACAAAGTGAATACCTCAAAAACAGAAGCGCTACCACCTAACATTCCCTCAGCACAAGTGCAGTTGTTGAATTCTGGAGGGAGGATACTCTGAAATATGTTGGGGTTAATCTAACCTTAACATTTTCCTCTTTATACCAGCATAACATTCCCAAACTTTACGACGAAGTGTATGGTCTCTTATATAAATTGCCTACTCTTCTATTTTCCTGGTTTGGGAGGATAATGTCAATTAAAGTGACAATATTGCCTAAACTATTTGATTTATTTGAGATTTTGCCGATCCCTATTCCAGGCAGATCTTAAAAAAATTCAAGCCACTTTTTCCACTTTATTTGGGCTACAGGTAGACATAGAGTACCCAAAAATGTACTGCTGTCCAGAAAATATAATGGAGGATTAGCAGTTCATGATATTATTAAATATTACTAGGCCGCGCAGTTGATAAATACCTCATCATATTCCTCATTGCTCGCCTATAAGAAATGGATGGAAATAGAGAAGTTGTGGGTTGCCCTGGTACATCCAAACTCTTTTTTTATGGAATACATCCAAGGTTATGAGCGAGGGTTCCCTGTTGGGTCACATGAAACTTCCAACGAGATATCTGGAACAGGTGTTCTAAGAAGTTGGGCTCATGCTTGGACTTCTCGACCATGACCTCATTCCTATTTAACCCCCAGAGCGATGGCTGACGTGATGTCATGGTTCTATAAGCATAAATTTAGATTTGCCGATGTTGTGGATCATGCTACAATGAAAACCTTGCCCTTTGAAGATTTGAAATCTAGATTTAAAGATAATTGCCCACATTCTTATATTCAAATTTGTCATTTTCTACAACACTTGTTTAAAAAAGATAGGGTCTTTAGTCCAACAAAATTAGAAATGTTTCCTCCAGAGGCCTTATCTCAGATATTTACAGAATCTTAGTAGATCCATGGCATGGGCAGGGAATGAGACACAAAAATATCAACAAATAGGACAGTTGGTTGGGTAAATCTCTCTCAGACACGGAATAGACAATTATATGGCGTAGAGCATCAAAATCCTCAATTTGCACCTCTTCAATGAAATCAGTATAAAATAATGTTCTGATAGTACCATACTCTAGCTCTTTTGCATAAATTTAATAGCAATATAAGTGACTGCTGCTGGATATGTAACTTGAGAGGGGGCATCTTTTTCATATATTCTTAGACTGTGCATTAATTCAGTCTTTGAAAAATGTTAGGTATTTATTGAAAGATGTATTACAAATTCAGGCAGAGTGAAGGAGGTTAGAAGCCATGCTGAATGACAATCTAGAAAAAATGGTACCATTTGGTCACAATGGGATGAATATGAATATATATGTGTATATATATCATCAATACAGTACTGAATCTTCTCTGCACAATTACCTTTGAGGGATTGGGTGGTATAGGCAATGTGTTAATTTTTATATATTTTCAATTTGTGATATTTTTGAAAACAAAAATATGTTTATTATTGTTCAATAAACATACAGTTAAAAAAAAAAAAAACGACGTTCCTTTGGGGTTACCTAATATCCCCAAGCATTGGGGTGTCAATTTTTGCAAGGTAGTTTTAATGTAATGACTTTATTAATCCCCTTTCTGACAGTTGGCCATAATTTTTTGGCTCTTCTTTCTTTTTTTAAACATAAAAAACTTTATAAGATTATGCATTTTGAGCCTCACTTGGGGATTATCTTAATCTTATAAGTGTTTTATCATAATGTTTTTTTTTTTTTTGTTTAATTGGACCAAATAAATCCACATTTTATAGTACAACTTGGAGTGCTGGAAGATCATATCATTTTTCATATGAGTAGCCAATGGCTAGGTGTCTTTTCCCTGCACCATCCCATGCAGGATTTGGGGATACCTTTGAGAGGTGAGGGTTGTTTTTGCTTTTTGTGCTTACTCACACGAACTTATAAAACGAATAGAATTTGACAACCTACTCTTTGTTCGGATGGGGTGGGCAATTGCCTGGGATGCCATTTGCAAGAAGAGGTGGGGGGATGCCGTACCATTAAAGATAAATCTTTAAGGCATTGGTGTCTCAGTAGGACACTTGTAACAGGGCAAGTCGGCCTCCCTGGCCAATTTTACAAAGGCCCACCTGTGAATCCAGTGCTTGTGTACGGCGAAAGCACAGGATGTCATGTCAGGACAACCCTACACATCCCTATATGAAGCATTCGCAATACACTGTTTTCAGTGCAGAGGTAAAAACAAATTCCAGAAAACCTGTTATTGGTCCTGGCCGCAGCCAGTATTTGATCACTTACCCACCAGCAAGAATTCTGTCTCTCATAGACCTGTAATTTTTTTTCTTTAAGGCTAGGTTCACACAGCTTATCCACAGCGTAATTGTGGGGATGGATTTTGCCTGCAATTACGCCATGTGCTGTGTAGCGGGGGCGGGCTGGGGGGCCCGCAGCTCGTCGGCCCCATAGACTTTCATTTCCACCGCGTATCCGCCGGGAAAACTAAATAGAAGGGAGCAAACCGTATCCCCATGGGGGGTGCAATCCAAACCCAGTCCACGGGCAATATCAATCAATAAAGTATTCCAGACGCACCCCAACTTAAAGGGCTTTATTTTTCCCGATCATGCCAATAACGTCTTTTTTCGATGAAACTGTGGATTACAGTAATGACTGGGACGGGTTTTACCGATTACGCAAAATACGGGGCACAATACGACGAAATCCATGTAAAAACACCGCTGAACTAGCCTAAGAAGTCTCCTACTCTGACTCATTACCTGTATTTAAATTTCATGTTTGAGCCCTTAACTGTAAAAAACCCTATCCACACAATCCCCAAAAAAATCCCAACCCCCCACTGTGACAACGACCAAAAACTGTCTAAGGACACGAGGGACAAAAAGTAAAGACCTGCA